>APFE031176209.1:0-60736 GCA_000404065.3 Pinus taeda
TCGAGAGATCACCCATCACGGATTCGCTTTCCACTTCACTTTCATATAGATCGAGCTTTTGAAACAATAACCCAATATTTCAGATCTTAAGATATTCAACCCAAAAGCATACACAAGCCAAATGATCTCCTTTGCTTTATATAGGCAAGCTCTTCCTCAAATCATGGACCAATACCACGGGCCAAAACCATAACAAACCAATACCATCAACTCAATACTAGGGATCAACACGTCTGTCGAGATGCCATGGTCCAAAAACCATAGGTTCAAATTCCAAGGACTAACTACCATGGACCAAAGGTAAGTTTTCCCACATGAAATAAACTTTTCTCTGCATAAAATTCCGTGAACTTTTCTCCACATGAAATAAACTTTTATAAACTTTTCTCTGCATAAAATTCCGTGAACTTTTCTCCTGCGTACTTCTTAATTCTCATCATATTGAGAGCCATGCCATGGGTGTTGCCATCAAGTACAACATCTGTAACATATAACCATACCAGAAACATAATGCCAACACTTAACATCGTGGCCTGAAGATGTAGTCCCTCCAGGACAAATTCTGTTATCAACGATTTATGTTTTCATGTGTTGATGATTGCCAGGTTCCTCTTCTTTACAACATGTAGATGTATTCATTTATTTTTTCTTAAAAATGAAATTTAACACATCCTGATAGTAAAAGGTCTTAGAAGGGTCCTTTGTCACACCCAGACCTAAATCAATGTGTCTCATGAATAGTGTGCTCCATAAGTATTTTGACCGATTTGTATTAGTTTTCATCAATGACATCCTAGTGTACACTAAAAATCAAGAAGAACTCGAAGAGCATCTTAGATTGGTGTTGTAAACATTAAGGGATCTTCATCTTTATGCAAAGATCAATAAGTGTGAGTTTTACAAACCCTGAATTCTATATTTGGGACATATTATCTCAAAAGTATAATTGGTAGTGGACCCCGAGAAAGTTAGAGTCATTATGAACTAGCCAATGCTGAAAGATGTATCAGCAGTTCACTCCTTTATGGGGATTGTTGGGTACTACCCATTAGGGAAAATTTTAAGGCCTAAATTGGGCCTCCTAAGAAAAATGTACAACCAAAGTAAACTTCATAAGAACCAATACCATTCAGGATTATTATGTCAACCATGGGGGATGATTCACCATTTTTGGAGTAAGAAAGAAAAAGATTAAAAAATAATAAAATAATAAAATACTTTTTCAACTCATATTTTCAACTTATCTCTCTAAAGTTTTACTCAAATTTCGAGCAAGAGCTCTCATTGGATGCAAAATTTAATTTCTCATCCAAGAAGTAGCCATGTTTCATACTTTCAATCAACCATGCTACACGAAAAATTGGAAATACATGAAAAATCGTGATTGCAATAAAATTTTTCATGTATTTCTCATATTTCATGTAGTAAGGTCCATCCAAAGTATGAAACATGGGTAGACCATTGATGAGGAATCCAATTTTATAGCCAACAAGTGTGTCCACTTGAAATTTGAGTAAACCCATAGGGAGATAAGTTGAAAATATGAGTTGGAAAAATAGTTTTTTATTTTTTTAATATAATTTCACTATTTCCACTATTATTTTATAATTTCCTTAGGAGGCCCATATTATACTTCAAAATTCCCCTAATGAAATATTTGTGGAGGGGTTTTGAAAACTAGCTCACCCCATTACCTTCGTACACAAGAAGGGAGTAAAGTTCGAATGGGAAAAAAAAATGTGAGAGCTTCAACAAAATGAAGAAAATGATGACAACTCCTCTTGTAAATATAGAAGCCCCAAATAAGGAATTTACAGTGTGCACAAATGCTTGTTTAGAAGGATTGGGGGGTGTACTACTGCAAGACAATGCTTTCATAGCCTATGAGTTAACAAAATTGAAAGAACATGAACCAAATTATGTGGTGTATGACCTCAAACTATCTATTGTAATCCATGTCTTGAAAATGTGGAGGCATTATTTATTGGGGAGAATTTTTTTTTTAGTATCTAGCCATATCAACCTAAAGTATTTCTCTATTCAGCCTGATCTAAATCTAAGAAAGGCAAGATGTTCAGCATTCCTTAGTGAATTTGAATTTGAAATAAAACATATTAAGGGAAAATAAAATAAAATTATTGATGCACGAAGTAGGCATGTTCATTCCTTGATAGAAAGTGTAGGAAGTAGCATAAATACAAATTTTGAAGAACATGTGCAACTAGTGGTGCAACACTACCCTCAGTACTAGGAAACATGATTGAAAATGCAACGGGAATAAATTTTGGGATATGATTTAAACTTGAAAGGTCTAATTAATTATGAGGATGGAATGTATATTCCCAATGTAATAGTACTCAAACAAATGATTATGGATGAGCACCACAAGAGACCATATGCTAGTCATCGGGATACCAAAAGACAATAACAACCTTAAGGAAAAAAAAAATTCTGGGTATGAGAAGGAGAGACCAGATTATTTAGCCAAATTCCAGGAGTGTCAACAAGGGAAAGTGGACCACCAATATCTGATGCGATTACTAAACTCGCTACCCATTCCAGAATGGAAGTGGGAGGTGACATCCATGGGATTTATAACTGGGTTACCGAAGACCAAGTATCAGCATGACTCCATTATGGTAGTAGTAGATACAGTAACTAAAGCAACACACTTTGTACCAATATAGTCTACCTTTAGGGCTGCACAAATTGTTAATATTTTCATGAAGCACATTTTAAGACTTCATGGCATACCAAAGGTGATAGTTTTATATAGAGCTACAACATTTACCTCCAAATTTTTAAAGACCTTTTTTGAGGGCTTTCGCACTAAGTTTAACTTAATTACTACATACCATACTTAGAGGGATGGGCAAATTGAACAGACTAGGTAGATTTTGGAGGATATGCTCCAAACGTATGTAATGGAGAAGCACATAAAGAGGGAAGATTTTTTTCATCTACCCAATTTTCCTATAACAAAAACCATCAAATGTCTATCAAAATGCCCTTTGAAGCATTGTATGGTAGGAAATGTTATACACCGCTCAGTTTGAGCCAACATGAGGATAGGTAGATTCAATAGAATATTAAAAAAACCCAAGATCAACAAAAGAGCTATGTGGACAAAAAGAGGACATACAAAGAGTTAGAGTTGGAGGGAAAGTATATCTAAGGGTTAAACCTTCGAAACAAAACGATCAAAACAGGTAGTTGTGTTAAATTAACACCACTATTTTGTAGGTTGTTTGAAATTCTAGATCGAGTGGATCGAGTAACATACTAGGTGGCTCTACCCAGTCATGTTAAAGGTCACAATGTATTTCATGTATCATTACTAAAAAAGTATGTTCATGATCCTTGTCATATAGTTGACTGGAATGTGTTACAGGTAGAATTGGAAAGAGAATTTCTACCAGAGCCACTCCTTATCTTAGAGCCGAAAGATACCATGCTCTAGAATGAGGTCATCACTCAAGTTAGAATGCAGTGGAGACACTTTACTTCTGAGGAGGATACTTGGGAACTTGAAGATAGCATGAAAGCAAATTATCGAGCTCTGTTTGATAAAGAAATGGGTGAATAAAAAACACCAAGGGTAGTGTTATTTTCTTAGTGGGGAAGATGCAACAATCCTTATGTTCTAGTAAATAGTATTTTAGTAGTTGAATTACTGTTAGAAATGGCATGGAATCCAGGATTTTTCTTTTTGGAAAAACTATGATGATGTAATTAATTGATTTGAAAAAAAAGATATCACTTGAAGAAATAACTTGGAAAAGAAAAAGTGAATGAATGAGGCCATTATTCCAATCCATGATCCAAGATGAATGGATAGGATGGAAATAAAAAATTCTCGAAACACTCTAAAAAAAATTGTTGGAGAGAAATTATGTGATTGATTAGATGGGGAGAGAAAAATCTAGGAAAAGTACCGAGTGTGGGGCAAACAACACTGGAATGGGTGAATAAATAACCATGGTGGAAAAGGAAACATTTAAAGGAAGAAACAGAGTCCTTTGAATTTTTATTTTAGGAAAATCCTAGGTTATGGGAATTGACAGAACCTAGAAAAAATGGGTTGCTGTTACAGAAAGTATGTTAGGGAAAGTGAGGCATAAAAATGCCTTCACCAGAATGGTAGGTGTTGGTTATTGTTGGAGAAGGAGGATGTCAACACCATGGAGAACCAAAAGAGAAGGTTCATGGTTGGGAGGAAACTCATTCTGTCTAAGTTCTTTTGACAACTATTGTAAGAAGTTACTATATAGGAATATATTTCTTAAATTTTGGTAAAGATATTGATTGTGATGTTGTTGATTGAAATTAATGATATGTTGTTAATGAAAAATGATATATTGGTTGAAACTTAGGCTACTATATAATTATGGTAATGAATTTCAAGTTTTAATAAGCTTGGAATAGCGGCATTAATCATTATTTAGTGGTCAGACGTAATGCACTTAATGCCCATGACAATGGAAACTGTTTAAACAACGATTGCATCAATAATAGCACAGATGACAATAGCAATTAAGGTTTAGATAATACACATAATCACTATTTAGGTAATACTAGAAATGGCACCGGAATGAACAATAGCAATCCGGGTTTAGACAATGGTTTCCAGAATGAAAGAAGTCAGTCTTCATCAAACACCTCTGAGACTAAAATAAAAAGAAAAGTGGTGAATCTTTCTTCCTAGGAATCAGATCCTGAAGTCATTAATGTCCTCAACAAAGGTTTTGGGTTTGCGGTGACTCCTAAAAACTTTCCTATTGAGAATATGATATGTATCATAGAGGATGGGATTAATAACCTTCCTTTGGAAGATAAGGAAACATTAAGACAATAGTTTTCTCTCATTATGAGAAAAGCCAAAACTCCCAAAAGCAAGCCTTCAAATCCATGCAGAACAATGATAAAATTGTGGTTCTTAAGGCAGATAAGGGAGGAGCAGTGGTGATATTGGATAAAGAAGACTATGTATGCAAAATGAATGAACACCTAAAATGTGACAGTTATAAGAAGCTGAGAAATAATCTCATCCCCAAAATTATGAAGGATGTCAGAAAGACAATTTCAGAGTCCAACCTTGAGGATAAATTAAAGAAGAAATTAATCCCTTCCTGTGAAACTATACCAAGAATTTATTGGTTACCCAAGATTTTATGAAACCATATCAAGAAAAGATAGAAAAGATAGATCAACACCTTAGAATTCAGCCTCTTCGAGGGGCAACCTCCTTTACATTACATAAATGAACAATTCTTGGATGATTCAAATGACAAAACCTCCTTTGTATATATAGGAGTCTAAGGAGTCACAATATAACCCAGCCGACCTAACAATAATAATACAAAGCCACAAAAATAACAATAGAGGGATTCTATGGGGCACAATAATAACAATATGGGGGAAATAGCGGCACAACAATATTAATAAGGGGTACAAATACCATAGTAATGGGGTAATCACTAGTATTATAGGGACCCAACATGCTCCTCTCCTTCAAAAAAAGTGTTGTCCTCAACGCTTGAGTAGTTCTGGATACTTCTGTATAAAATTCTCATCCTCCAATGTGGATATTTCGTAGATAAGTTCTTCCACTTGATAAGATACTCCGAAATTGATCGATTTCGTAGCTGTCGAGATCTTGTTTCTGTGACTGCTTCCGGTTCCAATATAATTTTCCCTTCCTCGTCAAGTTCTGGCAATATTGTTTGAACTGGGAGCTTGACACCTATAACCTTCTTTAAACATGAAACATGGAAAACTGGGTGCAATCGAGAAGCTGCAGGAAGCTCCAATTTGTATGCCATAGTACCAATCTTTTGCAACACTTTGTATGGACCATAATACTTTGGAAATAATTTATTATCCTTCTTAGCTTGCTTGAGGGACATTTGCTTATATGGTTTTAGCCGTAGGAATACCTAATCACCTACATCAAAACTTCTTTCACTACGATGTTGATCTGCTTGTTGTTTCATTCTATTCTGTGCCAGCACGAGGTTATCCTTTAAGAGTTGGAGGACTTGTTGTTGATGTTCGATGTGATGTTCCATTGCTTGAACCTTAGAATTTTCTCTCAAATATGATGTGATGGATGGTGGATGATACCCATAAAGTGCCATAAATGGGGTCATTTTTGTTGTTGTGTGGAAGGAAGTGTTATACCACCATTCAGCTAGAGGCAACCATTTGACCCATTGTGTTTGTTTATCAAATACAAAGCAACGAAGATATCCTTCCAAACATTTGTTTACTATCTCAGTTTGCCCATCAGATTGAGGATGATAAGATGAGCTGTGAGCTAACTGAGTACCAAGACAAGAAAATAATTATGTCCAAAAATTTCCAGTGAAAATGGGATCTTTGTCACTTACAATAATCTTTGGGTTTCCATGTAGCTTTTGAATTGTTTCCATAAATGCAGTGGAAACTATACTGGCTTTAAATGGATGTGATAATGCACAAAAGTGTGCATACTTGGTAAGTCTGTCAACTACCACCATGATGACACTCTTTCCTTCGGACTTAGGTAAACCTGTGGTAAAATCCATTGAAACCTCTTCCCAACATTGGCTTGAAATGGATAAAGGTTGTAACAGACTTGGTGTCTTAATTGTTTCAACTTTATTTTGTTGGCAAACCAAACATTCCACCACAAACTTTTGAATATCTGATTTAAGGCCATCCCAAAAAAATTATTTCTTAACCCTATGGTAAGTTTTTAAAAATCCTGAGTTCCCTCCTAAGGGATAAGTGTGCAATTCCATAAGAATCTTTTGTTTTAGCTGGGAATTCTTACAAAGGTATAAGCGATCTTTGTACCATAATGAATCATTTTTCCAGCTAAATGTATACGATGTACTGGAATCTTGTTGTAACTTTCGAATAAGTGCCCACACTTCTTCGTCATTCTTCCGTCCTTCCTTGCTTCATTTATCCAATCTAGCTGGATAATAGAAATGACGCACAACAATGCTTCCACATCCTCATCCTTTCTTGAGAGTGCATTTTCCACCACATTTTGCTTCCCTTTTTTGTAGATGATTTCAACGTCATAACCCAACATCTTTGTGACCCACTTTTGTTGCTCTTCAGAGGATAATCTTTGTTCTAAAAAGTGTTTAAGGCTATCATGATCCGTTTTTACCTTGAAATGTCTTCCCATTAGGTAGGGTCGCCATTTCTGAAGTGCATGGAGTATTGCCAACATTTCCTTCTCATACATAGCTTTGTGTAAAAACTTTCCCTTGATTGGACGACTTTCAAAAGCAATGGGTCTTTCATCTTGCATTAAAACAACACCAATTCCATTTACTAAAGCATCACATTCCACAATAAAGGTTTTTGCGAAATTCGGTGTAGCTAAGATCGGTGCTTGGCACATTGCCTCTTTAAGATGTTCGAAGGCATTTGTTGCTTCTGGAGTCCATGAAAATGCATCTTTCTTCAATAATGTTGTTAGAGGTGCTGCTATTCTCCCATAATTTTTAACAAACTTGTGATAATACCCTGTCAACTCCGAGAAATCCTCGCAAATGCTTTATGGATGTGGGGATTTTCCATTCCTTAATGGCTTTAATTTTGCTAGGGTCTACCTTAACTCCTTCATGAGATACAATATGACCCAGATATTCCACCTCTTGGACTCCAAAAAAACATTTGGATCTTTTTGCATATAATTGTTTCTCCTCCAATAGTTGTAGCACCCTGTCAACATGTTCAACATGATCCTTCCAAGACTTGTTGTAGATTAGTATATCATGAAAAATACTAACTCAAATTTTCTAAGAAATGGCTTGAAAATTGAATTCATCAAACCTTGAAATGTTGAAGGTGCATTGGTAAGGCCAAAATGCATGACCAAAAATTCATAATGACCCTCATGAGTTCTAAATGTTTCTTTCGGAATGTCTTCAATCTTCATTATTTGATGATATCTTGAACGAAGATCCAACTTGGCGAAGTAAATTGATCCATGCAATTCATCCACTAATTCATCAATGACAGGAATGGGAAACTTATCTTTAATAGTGATCTTGTTGAGCTCCCTATAATCTGGACACATGCACCATGATCCATCCTTTTTGTGCACCAATACTACTGGAGCACAGAAAGAACTTTGAATCGGTTGAATTATCCCAGCCTCTAGCATTTTTGCAACCATACGTTCGATTTCACTCTTTTGGACATAAGGATATCTGTACGGCTTGATGTTTGGAGGAACGCTTCCTGGAATTAGAGGAATAGCATGATCATGATCACGCACAGGTGGGAGACCTTTAGGAGTCTCAAATACCTTGGAATGATTATGTAGGACTTTTTGGAGATCTGGAGAAACAGATGATTCCGATGTGGAAACATCTAGTGAACATAATTGTGCAACTACACCTCTTTGTTCCTTTTTCAGAAGCTTTGTCATACCATTACAACTGTTATCTTTCCTCGTTTCCCTGCAATACCCCTTAATACAACTTCCTTTCCTTCCATAGAAAATTTCATGGAAAGTTCCTGAAAATTAAAAGCTATTGTACCCAAGGATTGTAGCCATTGGACTCCTAGTACAACATGAGCACCTCCCATTGGAATGGAAAGCATTGGGCTAGTCAATACATATTCTCCCATGGATAGGTCGAGATTATGGCATTTTCCAGAGCAATTTATTGTTCCTCCATTTGCAATCATCACTTGACACTCTGGTGCTAGATATAGGAAGCAATTCAATTCTTTTGCTACCTTACAATGAATAATATTGTGGGTACTTCCTGAATCAATCAACACTATTACCTTTTTCTTCTTGATTTGTCCTTCTATCTTGATGGTTTGAGGAGTGGTAATTCCCGCCAATGCATTACAAGATATGGTCGGATTCATTTGTTCTTCATCTAGGCTTTGTTCCTGGAGTATATCCTCTTCTTTTGACCTTTCTTGCTCCTTTTCTTCTTCCTCTTCACAATCTATGTAGAATAATTTCTTCTCAACACACTTATGACCTTTAGTGTATTTGCTATCACAACTGTAACAAAGCCCTTTTGCTATTTTTTCTTCAATTGTTGTGGTGTCAACCTTATAGGTTGTGGAAGGCTAGGCACAACACTTCCATCTTTATAGTTGTGAATGGTATGCTTCCTGGTTGCCATAATTTTGCTTTCCATTTTTCTTGCTAACCTGAATGCCTTCTCTAATGAATCAGGTTCCCAAAGGCGAACATCATGTTGGATATTATCCTTTAAAGACCCTATGAAGACATCAATCATATGCTCCTTTGGTATATCTTTTACCATTATGTTCAGTTTTTGGAACTCCTCAATGTGCTCCATTATTGAACCCTTTAGTTTGGGACTTATCAATTGGCTAAAAAAAGTGTTTATTTTTGTATCCTCATAATGTGCCATCAATTCTTCCATAAAAATTGCCCAAGTGATAAATTGTTTACGAGAGAAAAGCCATTGATACCATACAAACTGATTTGGTTCCAAATATAAAGTTGTCATACGTACCTTTTGTGTGTTTTTCACATTATTGAGATCGAAAAATTGTTCCATCTATAATATCCATTTTGCGGGATCCTTGCCATCAAACTTCCTCATATCGATTTTTGGAATATGATGGGTCTTCAATCCCAGATTAGAGTCTATGGAATCATGATAAACATTTTTTGTTCTCATCATGAGTTTCCTTTACTACCCTTTCACCCTTAGAGACCATTTCTTGTAGCAAGTTATCCATATTTATCTTCAATTCGTCCATGTCTGTCTTCAAATCTGTCTTCAAATCGTCCATGTCTGTTTTCAAATATGTCTTCAAATCGTCCATGTCTATATTCAAATTTGTCTTCCAATCGTCCATCTTAGCTTCCATGCCCTTTATCTTAGATTCCATGGCATTTATCTTAGCTTCTATTAGCTTTTGTGAGGTTTACATTTTTTGCACTTGGTCTTGTAATTTTGATATATCATGTAGCATTTCTTCCCCTTCTTCATGAGTCATGCTAGAGCTTGCAAGTTCCTTACTAGGTGTTTTCATTTTCTTTCCTTGGGGCATTAGTTACTAATAATAATTCTCTATTATGCCCTTTGAATTCCTTCAAATAAATTCTCAAACCAAGCATAAGCAAAAATTTAAGAAAATCTACACACCTTTTTTCACTTTGTGGGAGCTTGATATTGCTTCTAATGTATCTTTGTACTTTCTGATCATCTAGTTTTATATTTGTGACCTGTAGTAGCCTTCTGTGTCCTCTTTCCAATGCCACAAGTCTGACCCAAATTGAATTCTCCAAGGAAGAGTTATGTGAAATCGTCCAGAGTGACTTGATTATAGACTAGTTCAGTAGAGCAAACTTGTACGACATTCCACGAGTCACTGCCTCAACCGTTGGATCTAAAAAATGCACACAAGAACCTACAGTCCGTCCTCTTTTTGTACCTTCTTATGAAATTTCAATCCGATGCTCAGAGAGAAAGTTATGACGATTTTCCCCAGGTCACCTGTTTTGAATGTAATTCAGGAGTCTCTAAGAAGACCAACTTCCTCAGATCATATCTCTGCAAATATCGTGCAAAAAGCTCTGAAATTTGGACCCAAGGTTCAACATGATTTCTTCTCAAATGGGTTTTTTTGTGACTTCTGAAACGTCACAGAAAAAAAGTTATAGCGAAAATGCCACGATGACCTGTTTGGAGGAGCGAAATCCTAGAATCCAAAGCTGTGATACCAAATGTTATGAAACCAGCTCAAGAAAATATAGGAAAGATAGATCAACGCCTTAGAATTCAGCCTCTTCAAGGGGGAAACCTCATTTACATTACATAAATGAACAATTCTTCGATGATACAAATTACAAAACCTCCTTTCTATATATAGGAATCTAAGGAGTCACAATATAACCGAGCCGACCTAAGAATAATAATATAAAGCCACAAAATTAACAATAGAGGAATTCTATGGGGCACAGTAATAACAATATGGGGGCAATAGGGGCACAACAATATAAATAAGGGGTACAACTACCATAGTAATGGGGTAATCACTAGTATTATTGGGACCCAACATTCAGAGAAACGCCACAAAGATGAGATGACTGCAAAAGTTCGAGAAAGAGAGATCGCAGTAATAAAGGTACAATTGTAGGTACTAGAAGAATGGCTGCAAGAGGAGGAAGACCAGAATAGAGGATGGATCTTTCCACTGAAGGGAAAGAGAGTGATTTAGCGACAATTTCAGAGGAGGTTGAGACAAATTGTGATTGCCTTGTTGAAAAAGGGACTTAGAGTTCTTGAGCCAGAGAGGGAATTTGAAGATTCCACATGTAGATATGTTCAAAGGAAAGTAATGAAGGAAGCAGTCAAGACTAAAAAGTCTTCGAGTTTTAAAACTGATGAGTTGTGTGTGTTTGCAGGTGGAGAGGAGGTTTCCATTGGTGAAACAGAGGAGAAGATCATTGATGATTTCTTGAGTTATTGGGCAAATCCAGATTAGCTCAATAATGTAAAACCATGTATTTCTGTAGCTCACAATTGTGATGTGATTATAGATATTGAGAAGGATGCACAATCTTCTAAAGCTGTCACAAACATGGAAAAGAATCTTTCAGGGGATACGTACTTTGAAGAGGAAAGCGGTAATGCTTTTGCTGTAACAACACAGGAAGTTCTTGTGAATGAAGAAAAGGATGAGCTTGAGGAGCTCGTATATGAACCAATAGTTGAAACTGTTAAAACTTGTAGTTTTAAAACTAACAAGTTCTGTATGAATGCACAAATGATACATGATGATGATCAATTTGTTATAAATGTTGATAATTTGTTAAGTGATGGACAGATAACTGAGTTTATTACAGGAGTTGAGAATGAGAATTATGTTCCCATAACAGATGATGAGATGGTAACAACAGGAATCTTGGCTTCCGAAAGTATTGAAGATTGCACAGAAAGTTTCTCAAAAGAGATGACAGGTTTATGGCATGAGTTAAGTTTTCTAGAGAAGAGACTAGAAGTATAGAAGATAAATATTCAGAATATAAAGACAGAGATGAATGAAAATAAAGAGGTTCATTTTTATGAACTAGAATACAGATGCATTCTCGGAGAAGATGATGCTGACGATAGACTGAGTGATAATCTCAAGAATGATTGGGATGAGTATACTAAAATGCTGGGACAGGGAAGTAAGGCACTCATGCCTTATGATTTTTATTCTAACAATTTTTTTGTGAGTACAGGTCTTAATGAAGATGCTGGAGAAAATTTGTTAAACAAAGAAATTGAACTGATGAGGTAGATTATGATTAAAGTATCCTAGAAGAGGCGAGCAGCGATAACACAAAAGGGAAGCAGTAGAAGAAAGACACGAGAAGATTGCGAGAGCACATCTAGTAGAGCGATGCAGCATAAAGTGTGGAAACTTGGAGGAAGGAAGCGAGCAATAGCACATGATAACTTGCAGAACAAAGTGTGGGATCGAGGAAAACCAAGACTAGAAGACACATGATGAGGAGATCATGAATATTTTCTACCTTCGGAGTCTAATGCATGAGCATTCAGCCCAAGGGAAATTATTGTAAACACTAGACATAGGGGGTCATGCATTTTTTGAATTAGTTTCCTAAGTTCCAAGTCAATTTAATATTTAGGATTTTAAGTGTGATTTAATTAGATATTCTCAAAATAAATAAATGAGAACATAGGAACTAGGGAGAACTTTTAGGCATAAAAAGAATGGATGTGGATCATTAAGTGATAAGGAGGTTCTTCTATTTTAAAATAGAAAAATGATGGAATAAAGCCTGAAGATTCTTTTTGTGAGATTAAATCGTTATGTAAAGCATGTTTTTGTATTGGATAAGGACCCAAAAGGGCTATCCTTAATTATAAATAAAGAGGTAACTAAAGCTCTCATTAGAAAGGAGCAATGCTAGAAGTATTATTATGAAAAAGAATGACTCATACCCAAATATATTAAATGTCTTTGCGATTTTGAAAGTCTCTTTGGAAAGGGTGTTTGGGTATGATCCCTATGAGAACTTTTATGAAAGCGTGAACATTCTAGGATAGCCAAGAGGCATATATATTAAATATATACAAACAACCAAATTCGTTTGTACTCATAATATGGAAAAGAAAGACACGCAAATGATGAAAATAAATACGAGTTAGGAGTTCTGTGTGTTGCACTTTGTTGGTCTTGTTGTTTTTTAAACAATCGTAATTTGATATGCTGCATAAGATTGCGACAACTGATGATAATAGGCTGAATGGAAGTGTTAATGGTTGTCTCGACCCTACAGTTGTCTCTGTCTCAGCGTTGCCTTTATTTTTTTTCGAGAAGACAAAATTCCAGAGTGAGCACATAGGAAATACAACGGCAGGCTTCAGATATTTTGATGGTTGGAGTTTGATCTGCGTGCATTGGCCCCTAGAGAGCTTCGCACATATCAATTGGCATTACCTTGCCCTTTGATTTACATTTGAGTAATTGTATTATTCATTAAGGGAAAGCGGTGGACTTAAAAAGCCTTCGATAAGCCATTACCATTAATGCCTTCGATGCGTTGCGTGATGAGAATTGGGTTACGATCATAAGCGAAGTGGAGAAGTTGGTCTTTTCTGGATGGTGAATAGCGTATCGGTTCTTTTGAAATCGATTCTCACAGTTTTGTTGGGAAGGGATTTGTAATTCTTGTGAGAAAGGAAGGAAGTGCGACTAGAAATGTACAATAGAAGCTTGCCCAGATGTTGAAGATTATCAAGTATCTACAGGAACAACAAGAGCTCCTCATTATTAAAAAATTGGCTGTATAGCTTTGAGGTCGGAAGGGATGAGCTTTGGGTTTGAAAAGTGAGAGATTTAAATGTTCTAGGGTTTAAAGATTTGGGATAGTTGAATTTCAGGTTTCACTACCTGAATTGGAAGTTTTGAGATGTTTGAAGACCAAGCCTCCTAACTTGATTTGAGGCGCATGCTTTTATATGGATGATTGAAAAAAGATCCTGGTTATATGCAGGCCTACCGTGCATGAACCCATGGTATTGTAACAAAGATGATTGACAATTTAATATCCATGGTTAACAATTTTGTCATATTGTTATAAAATATTTTGATTGGCAAATAATTTATGTTTTTTGGTCATGTGGTATAGATAAACCATGGTATTGACCCATTGTATTGTAAGGAAGAATATTTCTTACAATGTAATAATATCTACCATAATGTGGGGGTGAAAATCCACCATTAAAAATGTCATATTGTTATAAAATATTTTGGTTGTGAAATAAGTTATGGTTTTTAGACTTGTATTATTGATAAGCCATGATATATAAGCTTATTAAAAAGTTTTTTATTAATTTAACTTTTTATTATTAATTAATGGCTTACTAAATGTTTATAGTCATCCCAATATATTTTTAACTTTCTTCCTATTCTTTTTAATTTAGGGTTTTACCAAAAAATACAACTTTTTGTTAAAAATAAATCTTTAACCCAATTTCATTTTATATATATTTTTTTATATTATAGAATATAATATATAATATATATATATATATTATATATATAATACTATATATATATATATATATTATTATATATATTTATATATCATTTTAATTATTTACCTTTTACATATATGTATATATATCACTTAATTAGAATGCCATTTAATAAAATAAAATTAAAAGAATAATTTAAATTACCAAATAAATTTACATGCATATATATATTATTTATATAACAATATTTACTAAAATGTAAATTATAAAAGTAAATTGAAATTTTGAATTACTTAAGTGTCACTACATGAATAGTTCAATTAGTGAAAAATAATGGAAAATAATCACATTAATTGTGAAAGGCATGAATTAAAAGGAGCATTATTTATAGTAAAATTAATGTATGTCCACTACAAATGTTTTAAGTTTTCTGGATATATTTTCCTTTCAGATTGGACTAGAATTGGTCTACACTACAAGTTTAATCAATAACTATGATATCCTATGGGTTTATATATATATATATATATCTATATTATATATATAATATAACTTCTATTTTATTGTAATTGAAATATTTAAAATTTGCTATTATATATTTCTAAATTATTTATTGTTTTTAAAAAATTGAGTATTATAATTTCTAAATAATTTTTCCTATTATTTTAACAATGCAGTTTTTTTTTTTTTTATAATTAACCACTAAGTAAAAGAAAAATAAAACAATAATTACATTTTATCTATTATTTTTAGACTAAAATATTTGTTCTGAAATTTTTTTTTGTGAGGTTACTCTTAAATGTACATAATGTTACCCCCTATTATTATCCTATTACCGTTCTCTCTTGACTTGAGAGAATTTATTTTTACAAGTCTCAGTTTGTATAAGTACTTCATCAAGAATAGAGTGTTGTCAAAATCCTATTACAATTCTAGCCTTTACATATAATTTAAAGATAATTTTTAGCCCCCATGGAATCAAAACTTCCTTTTAAAATAGTTCTTTCTAGATCCAAACATTCCTACAAATCATACTGCCTTTTCAAAATTCAAAGGTCCTTACTAAGTCAAAGATAAACCCATATAAGGAAGGGTTTCCATTAATAAAAATCATAAACTGTTCACATGAGAAAAGTCATAAACTGTTCATATATGGGAGTAACTCTAGAAACTTTATTACTCATATTAAACTTATTTTTCAAATTCAAGATACTTATTGAAAATTGCCCAAACAGTACATATTTTTACCTCTTCAGTTTGAAAAAAAAAAATTCAACATGAAAATGACCTTTCTTACATTTGAAATGCCAGTTATATTTCATTTGCAAATCATTTAAATATAATGCTTTTAAGGATACCATTCATAAAAACAATATTGACTATATAAATTCACAAAATACTATATTTGAACAAAGAAAAGAAATACAACTTCTATGGTATTGTAGAATCCAAAAAATTTCAAATAAGAAGAGTAAATGTGTCATCCATCTTTATTAACAGTAAAAGGGAAATCCTTCTAAGTTATCGCTGAAAGTGAAATCCTTCAACCGAGGATGACATCAAACATATTGTCTAAGGGGTTGGTAGAGGAAAATAAGGGCTTATGATCTCTTCCAGCAGCCCTGACCCTGCGTAATATGCCTTGCTTCGTGCAAGGCTATCTTCACCAGGTAAGGGTAGCGGGAGAGAAGCAGGTGGAGGGATGAGGGTAGCCAAAGGGTATGGAAGAGAGGTTGCAGCTACACCACTCGTACTTCCTGAATGCTGAGGGCTCCCCAAGACTTGCTTCTGTGAAACGTCCATGGTTTTGTCTGCCTCATGGTAAGGTTTGGTCACCAGGTAAGGGTAGCGGGAGAGACGCAGGTGGAGGGATGAAGGTAGCCAAAGGGTATCGAAGAGAGGTTGCAGCTACACCACTCGCACTTCCTGAATGCTGAGGGCTCCCCAAGACTTGCTTCTGTGAAACGTCCATGGTTTTGTCTGCCTCATGGTAAGGTTTGGTCACCAGGTAAGGGTAGCGGGAGAGAAGCAGGTGGAGGGATGAAGGTAGCCAAAGGGTATCGAAGAGAGGTTGCAGCTACACCACTCGTACTTCCTGAATGCTGAGGGCTCCCCAAGACTTGCTTCTGTGAAACGTCCATGGTTTTGTCTGCCTCATGGTAAGGTTTGGTCACCAGGTAAGGGTAGCGGGAGAGACGCAGGTGGAGGGATGAAGGTAGCCAAAGGGTATCGAAGAGAGGTTGCAGCTACACCACTCGTACTTCCTGAATGCTGAGGGCTCCCCAAGACTTGCTTCTGTGAAACGTCCATGTTTTTGTCTGCCTCATGGTAAGGTTTGGTCACCAGGTAAGGGTAGCGGGAGAGAAGCAGGTGGAGGGATGAAGGTAGCCAAAGGGTATCGAAGAGAGGTTGCAGCTACACCACTCGTACTTCCTGAATGCTGAGGGCTCCCCAAGACTTGCTTCTGTGAAACGTCCATGGTTTTGTCTGCCTCATGGTAAGGTTTGGAGGCCTCAACTTCTGTGTGAAATATGGTTGCAGCTACGCCCATGGTACTTCCTTAAAGCCGAGAGCTCGCCAAGACTTGCTTCTGTGAGGGGACCATGGTCTCTTGTGCCTCCTGGTAAGCTCTGGAGGCCTCATCTGCAGTGTGAAATGTTGCCAGCCAACACTTTGTTTTTGGTCCTGCGGTCAAATATTTCAACACCAAAATGACCACTACGCATAAAAACACCTTTGTACTTGCCCGGCCTCTTTAGCTGCTTGAATTCAAGCTCAGAAAGCTGATGCCCATTCCCCATTTTGTGAAAGTGCCTCCTTGAACTTCCGAATCTCCAATACCTGTGATCGCAACTAAAACTCCAATACCTATGATGGAAAGAAAAGGAGATTGAATGCAAAGTATGCACTTTTTTAGTATTTAAAGTGTTAAATCTTCATTTTAGTTTAAAAATCCACTGTCACTATCTGGGTGGGGATAAACTTTTGCAATAATGATATTAATTGCCAACTACATGAATTAATTAAAAACAATTACAATTTTATTTACAGTAAAATTATTTTTCTGAGTATATTTCCTTCTCAAATATTTTTAGTATTTGTCCACATTACAAATCTAACTAATAAATTTTGGGATTCTCCATAAAACTCCAAAAAATAAACTTACTGGATTTCTATTTTTATATTCAACTTATTATTATATATTTTCAAGTTATAGATTATATTATTTAATTTATCATTATTTATTTTCAAATTATTTTAAAAATTCAAAAATTATTTTGCAATTATTAACAAAGTAAAAGAAAAATAGGTTATTACTATTTATTATTACTATCATTTGCACTTAATATTGCAAAGGAAAGGTATAGTGTGTGGAAGAATATTGAAATGTGAATGGGCTTTTTTGAATGCAAGGGTTGATAATAATGAGTTTGAATTGAGGAAGCCATGCCTAAAACCCTATTCGGGGTTAAAGTGGCTATGAAATGGAATAAAAATAGTCATAAATATCCATTCAACTTGTTTAGATACATTAAAGATTGCCTAGTTGAAGGTGAAGTTAAACAAATGAATTCATGCTAACAACAATTGGGTATCCATATCAATATACAAAATTTTAAGGAGAGGTATGTTAATCTTTTCAAACAACATTCTAATTATTTGCCTAAAATATGAAGACCTTAAACCATATCACATTGTGATGAACTGAATTAGTGCCAGTATATATTCCTTATGACGCCACATGTGGTCCATAAGGAGGTGAAAACAAATGCTTGGGCTCATGAAGTAGCTATGTATTGTCCTCCAACCCACACTAATCCTATGTCGATTATATTCCATGGCAACATCGTACACAAAAACATCTCTTGTTCATTACTCCTAGTATGGTAATATTGACTAACTAAAAATGGATTTCAGCTAGCTTCATGGTCCTTGGAGAATAATTATATATCTAAATTACCCTACCTACTCATATATGACTTGCACTTTCCATCTACCTTCTCATAGGTACATGACCTTCTATCATCACACTCTAGATTCCTAGAGATAAAGTCATAACACTCTCTCTCTCTACTTTCCCAAAGTTTATGTCAAAATAAAAATATTTTACGACAACATAATAGTCTTCTTCACAAAGTACTCTATCACTTTTCCATCTACCTTACCTTCTCATGCATGAGCCTTTGTGTAAAAACACTCTGCATTTCTAGATATAAAAACACATAACACTCTCCTTAGTTGCATAGTTACTTTCCACCATCTAGGCTTTTTCATTTCATAAGAAAAATAAGTTTTTTAAACTTCTTTTAATACTAGTTTCAATTTTAAATAGTAATCAAATTTTGAGATATTATTTCAAAATATAATTGTAAGTATATCATTGTTATGCCTTGCATTTCTTTGTGTTTTTAATTTCATTTTTAAATTATAAAGCAATTGTTGAAATATTGTGTATTTAGTTTGATTTTTAAATTATAAAATAATTGTTGAGATATTGTTTCAAAATCTAATTGCAAATAAATTATTGTATCATTGAGGCTTCTGTGATCCATCATTGTTGTAAGAAGAGCTTCGTCGAAAATCACATGAGAAAGACCTTTGTCGACGCGTTTCGAACCAACAAGTGTGGTTCATCAAAACTACGATGAACCACACTTGTTGGTTCGAAACGCATTGACAAAGGTCTTTCTCATGTGATTTTCGCCGAAGCTCTTCTTACAACAAATAAATTATTGTTATGTCTTGTGTGTATTTATTATTAAAAACAAAAAAAATAAACAAAAAAGTAAATCATTGTTATGCCTTGCATTTCTTTGTGTATTTAGTTTCATTTTTAAATTATAAAACAATTGTTTGAGATATTCTTGCAAAATCCAATTGTAAGTAAATCATTGTTATGTCTTGTGTGTATTTCTTATCAAAAAAAATTATTGTTATATTATTCTTATAATTGAATTATTGAAGGACTGTTGCACCAAAGAATTTCAATAGTTTTAATGATGCTAATTTTCAGTGGTTGTGTGTTGATCACAAAGATTCTCTTGCTTGTGTTCCCCATTGAAAATAAACATCTATTGACAATTAACCATAATATTGCAGTTGCACTGTTAATCCTCGGCACCATCGTCATTGCCATTGGCCTCTTCATGTTCTCTCAGCAAATCGGCGGTGACAAAACCTATGGTTTGTCTATGATTTTTATTCGGAAATAAAGTATTTTGTTTTCTTCTATTTCTCAAATCTGTTTTTGGATTTTTTGGCCTCTTATATTGGTGTTGTCTTACTGTTGAAGATTGAGGGCTATATCTGATTTTATTTTTGTGGGATTTCTATTTATTGTTGTTCAGGTATGTTGTTTGCGTTGTTGGGAACAATCTTGTTTGTCCCAGGGTTCTATTATTCGAGAATTGCAGGTTCTATTATTCGAGAATTGCAAGGTACACGTACAATGGCTACAAGGGCTTCTCTTCCTCAAACAATCTGGTAGTGTGAAAGATTTCAAAAAATGAGTTCTTTGGCTTGTAGTATGATCTTATATGTATTACTTGGGGTTTAGTGGGATATTTATTTTTGGGGTTAGGGTTTAACGTTACGCTATTCGACCTTAAAATTATGGCCAAATTCTGAAAAATTGAAAATTTGCTGGCCTCTTCTGTAAATGAAAGATTGTGCAAATATTTTCGTGAGGTTTTTTTATTTTTAGGTGCCAATTCAATTACATTGTATAAAGGATATGAGTGTTTGTTAATTATATGAAAAGCTAAGAAAACTTTGGGGATTATTTAAGATTTCAGGCTACAGGAAGAGTCTCCTCCTTTCCAATCCTCCTTTTATGGTTGTTGTCAATTCCTTAGTTTCTAATGTCCGGCTGTTCAAGGCCATGATGCCCTTTTTGCTTCTTCTTTTTCGGGTAAAACAAGGGACACATTATACCGGAAGACATATAGGGATTCCGCTGAGGATTTTGTTAAGATTAAAGTCAAATAACTATGAGTAAAATTCATATGTACTTTTTTGAAGTACTTATTCTATTTCAAGAAAGATCATTCTATTGTGCTAAGCAGTGTGAAATGACCCGGTTTAAGTAAATATTGTGTTAGTTCGAATAAGTTTGATAGAATTTAAAATAGGCCGTGAACTATTAAGATTTGGCAGAGCTTTATGAATGTTCACTAAGTTAGCAGGCTATTGTACAGAGGCACAGCTTCAAAGAGAAAATGCCATCTGAAATGAAGACTGTTTATTTACTTGTGGAAAATAACCATTAAATAGTCCAATTGAGAGGCAAATGCCAGTATGCAGCCTGCATTTTTTTATTATCAAAAGAAGTTAAATCTTGTTATGCATACCAAATGACAAATACTAATCATTCACATCGTAATAAGGGTTGGAAATTAATAGTTCTGGAGGCACCAAATACAAGAGTTCAATAATTCTCGAGGCACCAAATACAAGAGTTCAATACAATGATAAAGCTTATTAATAAACGCAGGGTAGCATTATCATGCAGGGCACACCAATCACACATTTGATACATGAGTTTCCAAAGCATGAGTGGACTCTGGCATGATTAGCATTCAACTTGCATTTTACGAGATAGTAAAGATATATGGACATGGTATCTCTAGAACATGACATCATGTCCCTGAGTAACAAATTATAAACAAAACAAATACATTTCCAACTGGCTTATCACATATTTCATTAAAATTTGTGATAGATAACCTACCATAAACAATCCAAAACTCAAACTGGACTCGACGATCTCTTATATCTAAACAAGACTGGGGACTTGAGGCTGTTGTGCAAATTATTGCATACACATTCCATGACAACCTATACTACAAACTTTCAAATATAATCTGAGCTCCCATATCCCTCTCAAGGAATTATAAGTTTTTGTCGAGCATAGATGGTGTCATCAGTGTAGTTATTTGCAGCTTTTATTTGATTAACTGATACCTGCACTCAACCAAGGAAACAGAACTAGTTACACAAGTCTTGTACAGTGGATAGAAGGGAACAACATGGCAACTTAGTTTCACATGCATTCGAAAAGCTTAACAGCAACTACGCTAAGAAATGCTCTACAATAAGGTGGGACAAAGAATAAAGATACTTGATAAATAAAGTTAGACCACTCGCCAAAATACAAGAGTTCAATACAACGATAAAGCTTATTAATAAACGTAGTGTAGCATTGTCATGCAGGGCACACCAATCACCCATTTGCTACATGAGTTTCCAAAGCATCACTCAACTCTGGCATGATTAGCATTCAACTTGCATTTTACGAAATAGTAAAGAGACATGGACATGGTATCTCTAGAACATGACATCATGCCCCTGAGTAACAAATTATAAACAAAACAAATACATTTCCAACTCGCTTATCACATATTTCCTTAAAATTTGTGATAGATAACCTACCATAAACAATCTAAAACTCAAACTAGACTGGACGATCTCTTATATCTAAAGAAGACTGGGGACTTGAGGCTGTTGTGCAAATTACTGCATACACATTCCATGACAACCTGTACTACAAACTTTCAAATATAATCTGAGCTCCCATATCCCTCTCAAGGAATTATAAGTTTTTCTCTAGCATAGATGGTGTCATCAGTGTACTTAGATGGTGTCATAGAGCTATAGGCGAATGTGATAATCATAAACATCAAAATGTTACTGGGTTTTTTCATCTCCCTCACCTTCTAAGTAGGCATTGGCATCCCAATATCCATTGCTGATAAGAAGTTTTCTATGCACGCCTAGATTGCAAGATATTTCTGAAGTTTTCAGAGAACATCGCAAAATGAAAAGACAAATACAATGTCTGACAATACTTGGTATGATGAATTAATAACTGGATAGACCAGAATAAATATATATAGAAAAAAATTAAACAAAACAACAAAGAATACATGTAAATTCAACAGAAATATATCAACTACAGAACTATCAATACATATAAATATAACTCATTGATCAATCGTTCGTTCAACCTTCAAAACTGTTATCTCTATCAGATGTGTTAAAAATTTTGAAAAAAACATGACAAAATTGGCAATGTATGCCAACTAAAAAAACCCTGAAAATTGTTCTTCACTATTGAGCTTATATCTTTTAGGATATTTAAATAATTTCTATGGTCAAGTTTGTCAATCTGCCTTCCTTCCCTTTCTAAGCAACTCCTGAACTTCTCCGGTGTATGGGTGAACATGGTATGCATATTGTTGCATAACAGAAAATACCACCATCTCCAAACAGATCAGCACATTTTGCAAAGCCTCTTGAATGTGTTCCACGTCAAGCCAAAAATGGTGGGAGCGGATAATACCGGCAGAGGCCAGTATGTCAAGTACAACTCCCTAAAAGCAAAGGAAGAATTATTAATGGTTTAGAATGCTAAAACCTGGATAAGAGAAGCCTATAACAAGAGAATACATGCAAGGCAGGGCAAGGAAATGCTATTATACTTGCTTTTCTCCAAAATAACAGTAAATTATGTTTTTGTTTCACAGGTCTAATATACGGTATCAAAACATTTTGGTACATGACGTACCTGCCAGAAGCAAAAGAATACAATTCCTTTGACGCACAAAAACTTTGCCAGGGGCTTGTGGGGTTCCAACTCCTTGGCAAAGACATGGTAAAAAACGACCAGAGAATAAAGGGCCAGGGATACAGAAATGTTCAATATAATTGAGAAAACCCAACTGATCCATCCAGTATATAGGCCAAGCAATTGGAAAACTATCATTAAAATTGACAAAACTGGTCTTATGATAGCAAATTGCCATGTCCAATATTTAAGAAGCTTCAGTGTATGATGATCCAGATGCACTATGCGAGGCTGTAAAGCGAAGATAGCTTGTCAGCAGATTGTTGGAAAAATGGACACCAAATAAAAGTATTTCCTACTTAACATGATTGTTAATGGTAATCAACAAGATGCCAATTCACATTTCTTGCACCCATGGTTTTGAGGAACACAACAAAGCTGCTGCTAGTTATTGATGTAGGATCTTGGGTATAAAAACAAAAATGTACTGCAACAAAATGTAATGTACCTGAAAAAGTGTCATGGGAAATGAATGGTGAATCTCTCTACCCTTGATCCCATCAGGGACTATTTTCTGGCTCATGGAGATATTCAAATAGCTATACATCAACGCCAAGAATTTCGCAATCACCTGACACAACCAATTAAAATACTCCTTTTCGTTAATGAAATGAAGAGAAAATAAGTGTGAATTCAATTAAAATAAAATTCAACCATGCTGCAAAGAGCCGTCCCATCATTCAACTCACTGAAAGCCATTGCTGGCTCCAAGTCCAAAAGATTCGAGAAAGAAATTCAAGCAAATGGAGGACAGAAAACTACTTCCTTGGGTAAAAGCTATTCTGTTCTGGCAAAGGTCTGTCTGTGTGTGTGTATACACAAGGCTTACAAGAGGTGCTATGGATAAGAGAGCCTACCAAGCCCTCATAACACTCTTTAATTGAATCCAAGAACATGAAGTAGATTTTGCTTCCTTCAATATCTACTAAGCCAGCAAATGCATCAATGGCATATATGGGAGCCATTAATATGATAATAATAATGGTCTTCTGCTCCTTGGCATTCTTCCAATAGAACAAGTGCTGGGATAGCAGCTGAACTGTAAAATGCATCGTCAACATTGTGCAGAATCCTGCCCCAAGCAGTGTCGACGTTCTCCGGTCCATCTGCATTATATCCATATTTGCTAAACTCTTACTTGTTCTTCGAAACCTACAGATCACAAAGAAAAAAAGGAAAACCAAATTCAGGTCAAAACAAGAGTGTATATTACTGGATCTAGGGTCCGGTGTTTAGTTGATCCTGCACGCTTGCTAAAAATTACTGTAAACATTAGACATAGAAATGAACAAAAATGAATTTCCATATGGCCTCCTAGGAATCCAAATAATCGAGCAATCCATCTATAATGTATCAAAAGGTTCATCAAAGGCCAGGAAAGGGAAGAAGCTGAGAGTTAAATTTTAATCCTAACACAAGCCTAGTAAGTTCTTATAATAAAATGAATTCTTTGAGTATGTTGATTTCACAGTTCATAGTTTACAGAAATATTAGATTTTAACAGTGTCAGAGTTTTGAAACATTCCCAGGAAGTCGAGTGAACATTCGATCCATCATTAGAGGACCAACCGCCACAATATTATCCCTTGATGAGAGGTGGAGTGTCAATTCAAAATTTTGGGAACATTTCAAAACTCTGCATCGTTAAAATCTAAGTTCCTACGTCTTTCAAACAACAATACATGTTCCTAACCATGAAACACAAAGAAATATGGATACAGTTTCAACAAAGAAAAACAAAATAGGGATATGAAAAGTTTTGAAAAACAACATTTCCCCTGATTTTTAATTTATTTGAAAATATATGATATATATGCATTGCTTTACTCCTTCGTTACGAATGTGCATTCTGGGTATAACTGTGAGAGACATAGCTAAAAAGATTAGATGTATAATGATGGGATTCTGATCTAGTGAAATGGTCGAGGATCCAATGGAGGATACCCACTTTCATACTGAAGAGGAAAATTCAAGTACTGGGTTTCAAGGATTCAGTAGTTCTCAGCATCAATCTCAGACCCAAATGATCCTAACCCAACAACAGAGAGAGAGGATGGAGCGGCAGAAACAAATGGCTCTAGCCAGACAGAGGGCGAGAAAGCAATCACAAGGAAGCCCAAGTGAATCACAGGCTAAAATTGGCTCAGAATCTGGAGTGTTTTACAACACGCCCAATTGCAGAGAATCGGGAGATCGGCAAGAAGACATGAGAGTATTGGGAGATTGGCAAGAAGAAATGAGAATAATGGAGGACCATTCTGATGAGGAGTATTGCCATGGATGCAAGCCTAATTCAGAGGGATCCATTACATTATCCAAACAGCAGTTGAGAGTTCTGAAGGCTGTCTCAAGAGGGAAATCTGTCTTTCTTACAGGGTCTGTAGGCATAGGTAAGAGCTATGTGCTTGATTTTGTAGTAAAAATCTTGAAGAAATTGCATGGCCCAAACTCAGTCTTTCTAACAGCCTCAACAGGGATTGCAGCATGTCATTTGAATGGCATGACTCTACATTCCTTTGCTGGAGCTGCACCATGTTCTACAAGTAAGTATACACTGCTGACTATGGTGAGAAAGAGTAAGATAAAGGTCAAGAGATGGAGAAAAGCCAGGGCATTGATTATAGATGAGATTAGTATGATTGATGGGGAGTTTTTTGATCAATTGAATTATTTTGCCAATGAGCTGAGGCAACCATTGGAGGGGAAAGCGGTGTGGGGTGGGTTGCAGCTCGTGGTGACAGGGGATTTCTTTCAACTTCCACCAGTGAGGCCTCAGAACCCGAACAAATTCTTCGCTTTCCAGGCAGATTGCTGGAATGACTATTTTGACAAGCAGATTGAATTAAGGCACGTATTTAGGCAGTCAGGTAGGGAGCTAGTAGAGATGTTGCAAGAAATAAGAAGAGGTCTGTTTCACCCAAAAACCTTGGCCAAATTGCATAACTGTCATGGTCCATCGGTGAACTCAGATGATTCAGTGACTAGATTGTATCCGAGAAATGATGATGTTAGAAGGGTGAATGATGAGAGACTGAAGGCCTTGGGGCAGGAAATCATTAGTTTTAGGGCGACGGATGTAGGGGAAGAGCCGCCAAAGAGTCAGCTGAAGAGTGGAATTGCTCCTGATTAGATTGGTCTTTGCCTAGGGGCGCAGGTGATGCTCATCAAGAATTTAGAAACAGAGAACAGACTTTTGATTGGTGCAATAGGCCAGATTTATTTGAAAATATATGATATATATGCATTGCTTACGACTAGGAAATTTTGCTGAGTTTTTAGATTTTCCCCGATTCCATTTTTCATACCCTTTCTGAGACTGATTTTTTTAACGCTAATTCAGATATCAATTAAGAAAATACTACAAATTTAAAGAAAAACAAAATAATTCTCAATATTTTACGATTTTTGTTCTGCCACAGCTTGGGATTAGGCAGTAGGCCTACCTTCTCACTGTGGCTTCAGAGAATTTTTGAGTGTCACAATTTATTTGTTTATGATTTCACTCATAATAACCGTAAGCACTAAGGATGCTCTCCAAATCACCTTTCTCCAGAGGATCCATCATGGTCACTCAAAAAAAAGCGATGAGAGGGTGAATGATAATACTAAATAGCCTATTAGTTAGTCTCTGTGCTCTTGAAGATTGTTTAGTAGTATAAATTATAATGGAAATGGTTTATTTCGAATAGTATCTTAACAGACCGCAGTAGGATTGAGCAACATTGTGCCGCAACTTAGACAATGTGCAAATACTTTAAAGAACGTGTTCATTACATAATATTGCAATGGGATGACATGACCATATATATCCTTCCCGGATATATTGACAGACAGTATGGTTTGAGTTATGAACAAGTATCAAGCACATTGGGCATTGCAGATTTTCACTTTAGATCCTATGATATGAAATCTAAAAGACCATTATTTTTCATGATATACTTAGTTCTTTGGGATATATATTCAACCCTAGTATCAGGGTCCATGATGTCTGGTACATGGCATCATAATTCGTAACAGTATTATTTTTCTCTTATAAAACTCTTAACTGCTACGAAGCACCTACTTAATCGCAACTCTGATTAAATCAAAAGCAGGAAAACAAACAAAATAGATCATAAAGCAGATAAAAAAAGAAAAACTATTACTTACTTAAGACTCTAGAGTAGTACAGTGGTCCCAAAGTGTAAATTCTTGAAGATATCTGCACTTCAACATGGATTTATGAGATTATACACAAACTAGATTACTAAGTCAATAAATTGTACACAGTACAGTGAAACAATCTAGCGCACATACACCCGATTTAGGATTCTGCTATTCAGATAAACCCAAATTGGGATCTTAGTATATCTCTACACCCGAATTGGGGATTTAAAAAGCTCGTGCTGCTCAAGTGAGGAATTTCCAATATCTCTGCAAACTATATGGATGTAATTCAATCTAACCGATATCCAGGTGCGGCTTTTTCAGTAATCCCAACCCAAGTGTGGATTTCTGAAGCTGTTTGTACCCTAATGAGGGTTTTGCAGTCTTCCAATGACCCACCATTAGTATTTTCTGAGATGTAAACTCAAATGAAGATTACTCACCGTTTTATGCTAGCAACCTCACAATATACCAGATTTAGATGTCAAAATTGATTGTCCGATACAACTACTTATAGAACTATTTCAGTGGCCCTCATTGACCTTCCACGCTGAAACCATCCATCCAAGACGATCGGTAGAGTCGAAAGTGGAGCTCGCGTGTCTTTATCAGATTTTATATATCGTAACTTCACTTTTCTTGGAATTTTGATCATATCCATTGTATATCAATAGAAGAACTACCCACACAAAATAGGGGATCAGCATGATAAAAAACCTTGATGTTCCTCGCACTCCAAACTCGCTGGGCATATGGGCTTGTCACACTGATATACAATCTGCAAACCCCAAATCACTTTCAGTGTTTAATCGCTAAACAGAGTATGATACTATACACATTCCAACAGAAAGTGATGATTTGGATACAGTAACGATAAAAATTTAACTGCCCACATAGTCGTTCCTTTCTGTCTGCCAACCGTCGCACACTTCCAAGGAAATTGATTGCACTTCAAAGTAAATGGGCGCTGAACGGTTCAGAGGGAGTATTGATCGACGGTTGAAGATTTTGTAATCGTCTAACATCGAATCTTACGGTGTCCAAGGATGACAGGTAGGCAAAGAGAGAGATGGGTTTCAGAGGGAAACGCCTTACGGCTTAATTATTTAATAATAAGTGTCATATCAAATGAGTTATTATTTTTGGGTATTGGGTATTGACAACCCATGGGGCTGCCCATAGTATTGTAACAAATACTATTTATATGTTAAGAATATTGATGATAAAGTAAATAAGAAAGTGTATAATTAAAAATATTGTTATTTGATTTTTAAATGTATATATGTTAATTTAATATATTATTTTATAATAAAAAATAAATATAATTTCAAATAAAAATATATTTAACTAAAATTCTTGTCTTATACAATATGAAGTAATTGTTTGTATTGAAAAAATAATTGTGTGAGTCCACATGTTCTAGTTTTAATTTATATTAATTAAATTTATATGGTTGTGTTTGTTTTAGGATACACTAATTCAATTTATATGGTTTCTCTTAAATTATATTAATTTAAGGTATAGTTTAATTTATATATGAAATAGCCTTTTTTGGGCGGATAATTTTATCCAAATTAAGTTTATTTTTAGTTTTCTAATGTATATAATGAATGTGATATTAAAGGAAATTTCAAGTTTCAAGTCAAAAATAGTGTCCTCAAAAAATTAAGAAATTAATAAAATAATACAATGTATATAATTTTTTGATATATAAGTTTTATTTTTTTACATTTATGCAAATTACCCTAAAAAAACCTAAGTTTATGGAAATAACCATGGATATATATATATGGTTAAATTAATTTTCCATAAAAATCTAATAAAAAATTAAATTGAAAAAATAAAATTTCAAATTTAAATACTTATGTTCATTAAAAATAATATATATATATATATATATGAATTAATATTAGAACATATAATGAAGTTTAAATTTAAATTATATATGACTTTTAATTAGAAAATAAATTTAAAAGTTGAAATAGTTATGGGTGAGTAAGTCAACTAAAATAAGGAAATAATGACATTAATTGTCAACTACATGAATTGAAAGGAGTTTTATTTAAAGTAAAATAAAGTTATGTCCACATTAATTGTTTTAGATTTTCTAGATATATTTTTCTTTTAAATTTTGTAGAAAGTGTACAAAGTACAAGTTTAATAAATAAACTATCATAGTGATCATATCATAATGGGATGAGTTGATCACATTACTCAATAAAACTAGAAAAAAAAACTTACTTCATTTCTATTCTTTTATGCACTTCATTATTATATATTTTGAAATTATTAAATAGATTATTTAACTTTATATTATATATTTTCAAATTATCCCATATATTTTAAAAATATAAGTATTGATTCCTTAAATTATTTTATTATTATTTTGAATATAAAGAACTTCTCTAGGTGATTTAGTGCTAAGTTAATGCCCTAGCATTACTTGATGTGAAGTCAAGAGTTCAATCCCAAGACATGTCCATATTGAAACAATCCTTGCAATTATTGATAATGACAAAGAATGAAGTAAGAGGGGCACAAAGCCGAGAGCTCAACTCCCTCCTACAATTACGTTATGGCGAGCCCATGTAAGAAACCAATAGAAACTACGAGAGAGGTGAAGGGAAAAGGAACATTGAAGAGGAACACGATTTAACCAAAACAAGGGAGGACAATAGAAGAAAAGAAAATGAGGAAGAAGACAAGAAAGAAATAGGTAGGCGAAAACAAAACGAAAAAGGGGCCATGTAAACCCAAGGCTCACATCACACCAAGAGTAGCTTTAAATGATCGTGCTCTAGCACATGGACCACATGTTGACCTATGCTATCATTTGTAAATTCGTGAGATTATGCCGCACAGAAAAGGTTCTACAAGTGTGGATTAAATACCACTAGAAACCACAAGGAGGCATAGACCTACATATTTGGTCAAAGGGTTTCTTCACTGTGGTCTTTACAAATCTTGAGGACAAAGACATGGTGTTTTAAGGAGGGTCGTACTTCTATGTAGCTGCACGCCTCCACATGAGGCCTTGGATGATGAATTTTGTCCCGGAGTGAGAGACTTTCACTTCAGTCCTCGTCTTGGTAAGACTTTATTCCCTACCTCTTAATTACTCGGAAACTGAATCGTTATCCATAGAAAACAAATTAGGGCATTTTGTCAAAGCATGTGAGGCCACGAGAAGGGGAAAATATACTTCCTTCGCACGAATATTTGTGGAGATGGATTTCTCTCGGCCTTTACCAAATGATGCAGAAGCATCAAGATCATCCTCTTTTGTAAATATGGAATAAAGAGGGGGTGTGCTAATTTTAGTATTTTTTTATGTAAATATTCTTTTTCTAAAAGAATGTGAGAGAATAATTAGGAAAAAATATTGGGATAGACCTTCTATGTTTTTCTAGGATAAGAGTGGGAAAAAGTTTCAAGCTTTTATCTTTAGGTAAAAAAAATCTTGCTTTTTCTAGGAGATAAGATCTCACGTTTTTCTTATGTATGTATCCTTTAATTATAAATAAAGTGGCAGAAAGCTCTCAGCTCATTGGAGAGAGGGACGATGCCAGAATTATCATGATGAAGTTCTCTCTCAACGCTCGAGAAAAAGATTGTTGATGTGTTGTTAATATGGATACTTGTAGTAAATAGTGTTTATGTGTATAATGAACGTTCGATTTTTATTTACACTCGTGTATATATTACATAATTAAATTTTCAAGAGTGAACGCGTTCTTGTTGAGCTTGAGGCTGTGGTTCCAGTTAAGGAGAATTTTAATGAAGAATTCCCCAGCACCTAACACGAGCGCATTTGATTTGCATAAAGAAAAAATTATATACCTGTGCAGTAGAGCAATTGGTGTGAACCTCACAGCTGTCTCCAAGCATTTAGAATTTTGAACATTTATATTTCTTCTACGCATGGATGTCTTATACGCTTGGTGGTGAACTACTATATATTTAATTGTGTATAGAGGATGCAACTAGAGGTAGAGAGTTGCGCGCAGGTGGAGTTCGAGCTTTGGATAGTCAGACGAAGGTGGCGAGTCCGGTTACCAGGTTGCATCATCTCGATGCGTTGTATTTTTGAGCTTTGCAATTGAATTTCAATTAAATATAAATTTCTATTTACTCGACATTCAGTGTTCTTCAAGCCAGAATTCAAACGACGGAGAGTTGTGCACCTATAGAAGTCTCTTTATAATTTATGCATGTGTATGCCGGGGCGGGAGATCTACGGAATGAGGATGGAGCGCAGGTTTGTTTTTCTAAAAGAATATTGAATCAATTTAGTTTGATACATAATCGAATTGGAAAAGAAATGTACTTGATGGTATGATGTTAATGGTGGTTTGATACTATATCAAGTGCGAGTTGCAAGTGCGTACATTTTTTTTTCACAATTGGATTTTAAAATTCCAAAAATAAAAATTCTATGGAATAGAAATAAGTAACGAGGTTTATTAAATGATATTGTGAATCGAATGAACATGCAGAGGGGTGGAATTTGCTGGACATAAATTTTGATTTGGTTAATAGTTGACATGGATTCTCATATGCACAGGTTTTAAGGATCCTGGTATTTGTAGGGAGGCTTCCCTGCATCAAGGTGGTATTAGAGCAGGAGCAACGCTTTTTGAAGGTTCAAGTGTTTTTGTTAAGTTAATTGCATGTGATAATTTTTGGGACTGATGAATATTGATTTACACGAAGAGTGAAGAAATCTAAACGGGGAGAAGGAGAAGTGAATGTGGCAGAACCTGAAGATTCAACAGAGGTTGAATAAATTTGCAGATGAGAGAAGCCTACAAGAGCAGTAGAGGATGCTCAAAAGGTTCCAACAGAGGACTAATGATTACCAAAATACCACATCCGGAGGGAAGGATTGGTGAGGTAAGTGGGAGCAAAAGAGTTTGTTGTGGCAGAGGCTTCATGCAACTCATAGGGGAGCAACTTATGGCGAAGGAGAAGGCTACTAAAAGTCATAAAGGAGAAAGCAGAGGTTCAAAAAGAAGCCACGGAGATGAGATAACTACAAGAGTTCGAGAAAGAGAGATTGCACAAATAAAGGCACAGTTACAGGCACTGGAAGAACGGCTGCAGGAGCAAGAAAAGAAGAAAGGAAAATCGATCTTTCCACTGAAGGGAAAGAGAGTGATTTGGCAACAATTGCAGAGGAGGTTGAGGCAAATTCTGATTGCCTTGGTGAGAAAGGGACTTAGAATTCTTGTGCCAGAGATGAAATTTGAAAATCGCACATGCAAATTTGTTCAAAGGAAACTGTTGAAGGAAGCCATCAGGACTAAAAAGTCTTGCAGTTTTAACACTAATGAGTTGTGTATGTTTGCAGGTGCTGAGGAGGATGTGCCATCTTGTGAGCCTCTTACAAAACAAGAGGAAGTTCTTGTATATGCAGAAGAAGTGAATCAGTCTGAAGCACAGATAAAGGAAGTAACAGTTGATACTGAAAGTTTATGTGTGAATGCAGGTGATGATGATATGCTTCAGCGATGCTAGAAAGAAATTGCATTGTTAGAATACTGGTTGGAGAATCCACAGTATGACAGGGAGATTGCAGAAGAGAGAGGCGAGTGCAGTGAACCAAAAGAAAAAGTGGGAGATGAAGTTGCAGATGAAATTGCAGGTGATGAGCCAAAGCATGTTGCAGAGGGACAGGAAATTTGGGAGGTAGCAACATCTATGGCCACAGTGGTAGCAACATCTATGGCGACAACGGTAGCAACATCTATGGCAACAAGGGCAGCAACATCCATAGTGACAGCTCAGACAACAGTGATAGCAGCAGAAAAGGCACTGAAGCCTTATGATTTTTATTCTAACAATTGTTTTTTGAGTACAAGTCTTACTGAAGAAGCTGGAGAAAGTTTGCTAGGCAAAGAAATTAAAATGATGATGCGAAGGATGATGAAGGAGTCCTCGAAGAGACCAGCACCAGTGAAGCAAAAGAGGAAAAGCAGCAAAAAGAAGACAACAGAAGATTGCGAGAGCACAGCCAGTGGAGAGATGCAGCATAAAGTGTGGAGACCTGGAGAAGAACAACAGACAAAAGCAGCGGCAACTGGAAACTTGCAGAACAAAGTATGGTATCTAGGCATACACAGATCCGAACACATGATCAGGAGATCATGATTAATTTTAAGGTTGGGTGTATGATGTAGGAGCATCAAGACCATCCTCTTTTATAAATATGGAATAAAGAGGGGGTGTGGTAATTTTAGTATTTTGTTATGTAAATATTCTTTTTCTAAAAGAATGTGAGAGAATAATTAGGAAAAAAGATTGGGTTAGACCTTCTATGTTTTTCCAGGATAAGAGTGGGAAAAAGCTTCAAGCTTTTATCTTCGTGTAAAAAACAAATATTGCTTTTTCTAGGAGATAAGATCTCATCTTTTTCTTATGTATGTATCCTTTAATTATAAATAAAGTGGTAGAAAGATCTCAGCTCATCAGAGAGAGGGACGATGCCAGAATTATCATGATGAAGTTCTCTCTCAGCGCTCGAGAAAAAGATTGTTGATGTGTTATTAATATGGATACTTGTAGTAAATAGTGTTTATGTATATAATGAACCTTCAACTTTTATTTACACTGGTGTATATATTACATAATTTAATTTTCAAGAGTGAACGAGTTCTTGTTGAGCTTGAGGTTGCGGTTCTAGTTATGGAGAATTTTAATGAAGAATTCCACAGTGCCTAACATGGGCACATTTGATTTGCATAAAGAAAAAATTATATACCTGTGCAGTAGAGAAATTGGTGTGAACCTCATAGCTGTCTCCAGGCATTTAGATTTTTGAACATTTATATTTCTTGTACGCATGGATGTCTTATACGCTTGGCGGTGAGCTACTATATAATTAATTGTGTATACAGGCTGCAACCGAAGGTAGAGAGTTGCACGCAGGTGGAATTCGAGCTTTGGATAGTCAGACGGAGGTGGTGAGTTTGGTTACCGGGTTGCATCATCTGGATGTGTTGTATTTTTGAGCTTTGCAATTGAATTTCAATTAAATATAAATTTCTATTTACTTGACATTCGGTGTTCTTCAAGCCAGAATTCAAACAACAGAGAGTTGTGCGCCTATAGAAGTCTCTTTATAATTTATGCACGTGTATGCCGGGGCCGGAGATCTGCGGAATGAGGATGGAGCGCAGGTTTGTTTTTATGAAAGAATATTGAATCAATTTAGTTTGATACATATTGGAATTGGAAAAGAAACGTACTTGATGGTATGATGTTAATGGTGGTTTGATACTATATCAAGTGCGAGTTGCCAGTGCGTACATTTTTTTTTCACAATTGGATTTTAAAATTCTAGAAATAAAAATTCTATGGAATAGAAATAAGTAACGAGGTTTATTAAATGAGAGATTGTGAATCGAATGAACATGCAGAGGGGTGGAATTTTCCGGACATAAATTTTGATTTGGTTAATAGTTGACATGCATTCTCATATGCACAGGTTTTAAGGATCCTGGTATTTGCAGCCAAGCTGCCCTGCATCACCGAATGAGGTCATCTCAGAAGTTTTGGATGAAGAATGGGTGAAAATAATAGATTATGAGCATATTCCTTTCAGATGTTGTAGGTGCCATGAGCATGGGCACCTATTTAGAGACGACCCTTTTAGTAAAATAGAGAACATAAATAGAGATCGCATTCCTCAGTCTCGAAATCCCTTCCTGCGACCACGGTGTGCGGAGTACTCCAGGCCCGATGATCCATCTCGGTTTGCTGTGGGCTCGATCGACAGCCCCAGGGCAAACCTTGACCGAAAAAGTTGCGGGACCAGAAAGGGGAAGGTGTCGTGATCGGGTATCGCAGTGCTTCAAAGACCCCCTCCTCGATGCAGCGTACCAAATTTTCCTCAGAACAACAGAAGGCAGACATTTATGCCTACAGATCTGGGGTAGCATGAGGGTTCTGGAGCTCAAAGAGAAAATCCAAGATAAACTGGGCATCCCAGTTGCCCTTCAAAATTTAATATTTTCTGGGGTTTTTTTGCAGGAACATCTCACTCTCCAGCATTACAGGGTAGCCCAGGATTCAACAATCACCGTCAACCATTGTTTGCGAGGTGGGTCAAAGGGTTCTTCATCAAAACCTATAGGCACATATCGGGATGCAGCCAAAGGGAAAGCACCAGCAAAGGGGAAAGAACCATCAGTAGTCAATCCATCGCCGAGGCAGTATATAGTGGATCAAATACCAGAAAGCCCAACCATCGTGCTGGATCTTCCAGAGGTACAATGCATTTTTTCAGATCTGGAAAAAAAAGCTGTTATTTGTAGATTTAACGGTTTCTGGCCTAAAACTGAGGCCCTGTATGAGTGGATCCATATGATCTGGACAAAAAACTGCTAGATCCACCTCTGTTCGAAGGGTTTCTTCATTGTAATATTCCATGAAGTTGAAGAAAAGGAAAAAATTCTCAATGAAGGACCATGGTTCTGGGGCAGTGCGGGTTTATTTGTCACCCCATGGTTTCTAGATTTTGACGCAAACACCATAGTGGTATCAAGGATTCCAGTATGGGTAAGACTGCATAACTTACCTTTGCACTTTTGGCACTTCAGGACTTTAACAGCCATAGGGAATACCCTTGGGAAAATGTTAAAGATTGATACAGATAGGCATTTAAAAGGAATTTTCACTTTTGCTAGGATATGCGTCGAGGTAGATCTTAGTCAAGGCCTACCAGAAAGCATTTTCCTGAACTTTAACAATACTCAATGGAAACAGCCCTTGGACTATGAGAATACAGCATTCAGGTGCAGGGGGTGTCAACAAACAGGTCATTTGCTCAAAGAATGTCCCAGCAAGAGCAAGCCACAACAAAGGAAGCCCAGAGGATGGCAGAATTTAGATGAAGTCTTAAACAGGAGAACAACAAGAAAGAAGGCCCCTTCGGTAACAGAAGAGGAAGAAACAGAGGCAGAGGAGGATGATATCACCACTAAGGAATGTGAAACAGAAAACCAGAAGGAAAATTCAGCAGCTAACAAGGACCCTTAGCCACATACAAATCTGGTAGAGACCCAGAATGATAAAACAGAGATGAAAAATGTGGATCAGAACACAGGAGGCAATAAACGGAAACACCATTCGAATACATCATACTCAAACAAAGAATCAGGGCAGATGACTGAACCATCTCAGTTAGTCATTTTTTCGACCGAGCCCACTCTGGGTGAGTGGCGCAAGGTCGAAAAGAAAAAGGGGCGGAAATCTTGATGCATGTGTCTTGCTCACTGCTGGGGATTTTTCTCCCTTTTTCCCTTCTCTTTCCTTCCTTTTCTCTTTCTCTCTGTACGCGTTAGTCTTCTAACGTAGCACTAATGCCCTTGCGACAGCTGCATTTGAAAGTGTAACTTTTCATTATATTTTTAATAAAAGGTTACTGATTTTTTTCTTTGGAAAAAAAAAATAGAGAACATAAGTAAAGCTAAGACAATGAGAGACACTAAAAATATTCACAAAGTGGGATATAGAGGAAAAGGGGGCAAAAGGTGGCCAAAGAAACATCAAACAGAAGGGCATTAGGCCAGTCTGAACAATTTGTTATCTCTTCCAAGTAATAGAAGAAGAGGAACATATAACAAAGGTAGATCACGTAATGGAAGGCAGTCCAGGGAAGAAGGAGAAAGAGGAAAATAGTTGGAAAACACAGGAAATTAATAAACAAAAAGAGACTATGCTGAGTGATGGAGAACCCCGAAATGGACCAAGAAATGACTGAGAGTGAGATGGAAATGGAGGATCATGAACTGCAGGATATTCTTGATAGAGAAAACCTAGATGTGGAAAGGTTCTTGAAACAGTGGACCATTGGATGTGTAGACTCACTACCTCAAGAAGAGTTCAAGAGAGTACAATAGTTGTTCCTATGGATAACTCAGGCTAAAGGGATGGAAAGGCAAAGAAACAATGAAAGGCAGGGCAATGACGGTGTAAAAACTATGAAAACCACACAAGGATTAGCTCCTAGAAATCCAAGAAAGAAAATAGGCAGAAAAAAGCAGAACGAGGTATTGATGGAATGTGAAAAATTAATGATAGATTCAGGTAAGATGAAAGACATAACAAGCTACTCCTTTACAAATATTTCTTAATGAAGTCACGTCTTGGAATATCGGATGTCTAGGTAGTAAAATAAAACAAAGAATACTTAGCAATAGAATGAAACATGAAGCTCTCGATATGATCTTTATCCAAGAAACTTAACTTTCCATTCAAAAAAGAAAAGAAATATACAACAAATGGTTCAATAAATAAGAGTTTCTAGAAGTCAAAGAAGATAATATAGTAGGAGGCATACTCGCTCTTTAGAACCCCCAAAAGATAGGCACAATAGAGGCTCAGGCATCTAGGAATTATTTATCAGTGGTTATTCAGCCTGTGGGAGATAGGGAGACTTATCTCGTTACAAATGCTTATGGCGCACAAAGACCGGATGATAAACTCAGGTTTCTATATTCTCTTGTGGAACTAAGATATAGACATGTAGGAGTACCATGGATCATGGTTGGGGACTTCAACATGATCAAATCACTTTCAGAGAAAAACGAGGGAATGAGAACTTTAAGAAAAGACTTTATAGCTTTTCAAACTTTTATACACAATATGAAGCTAGTTGACATTGATATGAGTAATGCCTTCTTTTCATGGAACAATAAGAGAGGAGGAGAGTCTCGAGTAGCCTCAAATTTAGACAGATTCATAATCTCAAAGGACCTTATGCTCACCAACTAGGAAATGATAGTTAGAATTATCCCCTTTGGAGGCTCGAACCATTGGCCTGTACAACTTGAGGTTCACAGCATTGGCACCCCAAAGAACAAACCTTTTAGATTTGAGAATACCTAGCTCATCCACCAAGATTTTATTAGCAACATTGTGAAATGGTGAACAAAAGATTTGCATATTCAAGGTACAAGAATGTTTCAGCTACACAAAAGACTAAAACACATCAAGCTCACACTCAAATATTGGAACAAGAATGAATTTGGAAATATTTTTGAAGCTAAAAAATCTCTTGAAAACAAAATGCAGGAACTCAATCAAGCCCTTATCACGGATGGCTTTGATAGAGTCAGAAATGGTCAAGTCAACAAACATCATCAAGACTAGGAGAACTTATGTAAACAAGAGGAAATATTTTGGAGACAAAAATCTAGAGTTCAATGGCTAAAAGAAGGGAACGAAACACTAGATTTTTCCACAGATCCACATGGGTGAACATATCACATAATAGAATATCTTCAATCAAGGACGCCGAAGGTAATCTGTCAATACCCATGAAGATATAGAAACTGTGTTACTTAAGCACTTTCGAGGTATACCAAACGATATCATTTGAGACAGAGCTCATTTTATCAGGGACTTAACAAGGCATATACCTAGGCTAGCAATAAGAGAGGATAATTTCAATCTCAATAGGCCAGTGACTGAAGAGGAGGTTAGTGAGATCATCAAAGAAATGTAGAATGGTAAAGCGCCATGCCTTGATGGTTTCAATGTGGATTTCTTTAAATCTTTCTCAAACATTTTTAAAGAAGATATTCTGAATGTAGTGGAGGAGTCGAGGATGAACAGAACCATTTTGAAGGTGGTGAATACTTCCTTCATCTCCTTGATCCCCAAACAGGACAATGCTTAGACTCTAAACACGTTTAGACCCATAGCTTTGTGCAATGTGGTGTACGAGATAATATCCAAAGTTATTGTGAATAGACTCAAACCCCTTCTTCCTACTCTAGTTTCTGTGGAGCAATTATGTTATGTGGAGGGTAGACAAATTCTCAATAACATCATTCAAGTGCATGAGGTGGTGCATTCATTGTTATGCAATAGGAAGGTGGGAATGATTATGCAATTGGACCTAGCCAAAGCTTATGATAAGTTAAATAGAACCTATATTAGGAAGGTCCCTCTAGCCTTTGGATTTGACCATAACTGGGTAGCATGGGTTATGTATGTGGTAACTTCTTCTAGCTTTTCATTTCTGGTTAATGATTCTCCTTCCAAGACATTATTCCATCAAGAGCCCTGAGGAAGGGATATCCGCTCTCTCCCATTCTCTTTATCCTCATGATGGAAGGACTTGGTTGGTCTATGAAGCATGCAGAAAAAGTTGGTAACATCAAGGGTCTCCAACTCTCTGAGCGTGGGAAAGCCTTGACCCATCAACAATTTGTTGATGACACTATGCTGCAGGGTATCCCCACAGTTAAAGAAGCACTAGCTTATAAACAAATCTTGGGTGACTTTCCCATAGCTACATGTATGGAGATAAATATCTCCAAATCTAACATTTTTTTCTTTAATACTAATATCGCTATCGAGAGGAATATCTCCATAATTATGGGCTTTCAAAGGGATGTCCTTCCTTCCAAATACTTGGGAGTTCCTCTAACTAATAAACCTTTGCACAAGAGCATTTGGGAGCTGGTGATTAATAAGATGCAGGATAAAATCCAGAAATGCACTATGAGACCTTTAAACTTGGTAGGTCAGTTTGTGCTTACAAACGTTGTACTTCAATCAATCCTAGTCTTCATGCTTTCAGCCCTTGCAGCTCCAAAAGGAGTTTTGCAACAATTTGGAACCATTCAAAGCGACTTTCTTTGGGGTAAGGGGGAGGAGTAAAAAAAAAAGGCCTTGAGCCTCGGATAACATTTGCAAACCTAAAAACCATGGTGGTCTCGGATTGAATGATCTAGAAGTACTAAGAAAAGTCTTATGGGAAACATTATGGTGGCGTTGGGTCAAAGATCCAAAGGCTAAGTGGGCTAGTATTTGGAAAGAAAGATACGCCAACAATTAGCAAGATAATGATGACATAAGGATGACTAGTACCATAAAAGGCTCCTTCATCTTGAATAAATCATCGGAGAATAGAGGCTTAGTGCAAAAAAATAGCTTCTCAGAAATTAGGGAAGGAGAAATTGCTTTGTTTTGGGAGGATAAATGGCATCCAGAACCTACACTATTAAGAGAGGACTTTTTGGACCTCAATAAGGAAACTGATACCAAAATGTTACTTAGGGTAAAATATTTTTGGGATCAAACCAATAGTTAAGGAAAATGGAGAACGTGGAAGAATATAGAATATAGGGTTGATGGCCCCTTGACAGCAAACGATGATGCAGTTTTGACAATGTTGGACCAAAGGAAAATTCTAGTTTCACACTGGCATGACCAACTTATATGGGGAAACAATCATGAAGTTACCTTCAATATTAAGGAGGCAAAGTGCATAATCCTAGAGCTAGATTCCAATGTATCGGACAGGGTTTGGTAAAACCTATGGAGGCATCAAGGATGGATGAAAACCAAACTCTTCATGTGGCTGGTACTATTTTGGAAATTTAACCATGAATCATTATGCTATGGTTTCTCATCTACCACCAACCACTAGGTTGAGAAAACCATTGTTTCAGCTACTTCAATGTTTGCATCATCATACTTCAGAGTCAGGTACGCATGTCAGGTACGCAGTCTTCAGGCAGGGAGCACAATACCGCCTTCAATGAAAACGCTTATAGTGCAGGCCAGGGAATCAATGTCAGAGTAGCGCTCAGGACTGAGCAGCTCTCAGGACAGCAGGAGTTACAACTATTTATGGGACCTGTGCTCTGATACCATGTCAGGCCAGGGTAACTCTAGAATGAGCGGGAGAAAAAATGATTTATTATTCATTAGCTAACACACATTTATATACATAAACATGACGGATCAGTTCATCTTCTTGATGACTGTCCAGTTCACCCATCCATTTTGGATTAGGTGTCAACAAAATGGAACAACCCAACCCAGCACGGATGCGAAAGGAAAGTGTCATGTTCATGAGCGACTTGCTACCAATAAAGCTTCTTCAAGTTTTCTTCCCAATTTTCCCTAGTCATTGCTCACCAGTACCTCTTTATTTTTGTCAAGCTTAAGGAGGATAACATATTCTTGTTCTATAATCCGCCCTTCGGCCGAACATGTCGCTATATTTTAGCGAGCCTAGCGACAGTGAAACTCGTTCTCGTCCATTTGGATGAGTTTGTCGCTATTCGGTTTTAACGAGTTTAATGACAAAGATAACTCGGTCTCTTTAAATTTTAGAAAGTCTCAAAGAAATGGAAAGGAGACTCCAAATATTCTTTTTCATTGTATAATCCCTTAAGTCTAAAAAAATGTAAAATAATACAAAAGGGATGAATTTTCGATAGTTTTAAGGAGCAGAACAAGTTATTATTTTTGGGTATTGGGTATTGATAACATATGTTGTTTCCCATAGTACGTAACAAATATTATTTATATGTTAAGAATATTGGTGGTAAAATAAATATGAAAGTGTACACTTTAAAAATATTGTTAGTTGATTTTTATATCTATATATGTTAGTTTTCTAACGTATATAATGAAGGTTGTATTAAAAGGAATTTGAAGCCAAAAATAGGGACGTGAGAAAAAATTAAGAAATTAATAGAATAATACAATGTATACCATTCTTTAGTACATAATTTTTATATTTTTACATTTATGGAAATTACCCAAATAAATATTAATGGCTTCTCCTTGATCATGTTGCTGCATACAAATATTAATGGCTTCTTAAGGACTTAGAGTTGAGGATGCTTGTTAGTTGATATCCATCACCCACGTTAGGTCTCTCATGTTGATGATGTTGTAAATTAGGCTAGGGAGGATCTACATGTGTTTGTGGATTCTCAAGATTGTTTTGGAGGTGTTCTTGAATGTTTGACATGCTTAGGAGTTTCATGTTGTTGGCAGAGTTGTGCTAGAGATGTTTTATGGATTAAAAGTTTGATATGGCTGTTGGTTTGAATCCTAGTCAAGATTGCTTGGATGGTGATGATGAAAATTATGTTGAAGTGATTTTCTAAAGTGTTCCAAAGGTACGAGAGACTTCTAGAGGTCCTACACAAGCTTGTCAATTTCTCGAATACATTTGAGCATTTTCTGAGCATAGTTGACTATGTTTTCAACATCCTTAGCCCCAGTCCCAAGGATGCTAAGTGATGGAATGGCTAAAATTCTCAAGCCAGATGTAGACAAGCCTATGGGAGTGATTAAGGACTTCTAGTCACATGTAGGCTTGCTTGTGGGAGTGGAGTTTTTTTAGGTGTTTTCTTAGCATTCCTCGTCATGCTTAAATAATTTTGGTGTTGTGGTGATTGTATTGATCATAATGTTTTTCCATTTGGTCCAAAAATTTTGGGGGACCTCTAGAAGCTAATCAAGGTTGATGATCTCACACGGATAGTGAAGTTAGTGGTTGATTTGGTTAATAATTGTATCTCAACCAAATTTTGAGCAAGTGAAAAGGATTGTTAAGTGTTCCATAACATGTAGGATTTTCTAAGTGACTCAACACATAGAATTGATAAATACAGGAAGGCATTAATCCTATTTAGTTGGTTGCTTGGAGAGTGAGTGAGTATTCCATAAGGATATTATGTGTGAGTATAATTTTCCTTATATGCTCACATTGTTTTGGAGTGATTTATGAGAGTATTGTGGGTAGAAATCATAGATAGAGTTGGGAAGAAGATTTAGTTTGTGGCAAAAAATTTGCAACTTGTTGTGTGTTTGGGAGTAGTGCTTTTTTGTGTGAATAAGTGAATAATTTCCCTCCTCTCGGTGGGATTTAAAATTTAATTCTTATGTGCAGAATGGAGCTATTGGGATGCTTATGTTGAGGGAATTGAGAAACCATTTTGAAAGTATATGGAACACAGTTCACATGGAGGAAATGAATGTGTGGATGACTTAGGATAGGCAGTTTACATAACTTCAAAGGTTTAATTTGTAGGTGTCTCAATGATTAAATTTTCTTTGATACATCTCTAAGATTTGAGCCCTATTGAATCTATGACATTTCCTTGAAAAACTATGATATGCATTCTCTAAATGCTACCCAAACTAGACTTCTAAATCATGCTACATGCCTAAATCTTTAAATACTAGTCTAAATTTTTAAACTTAGGCACTTTAACACAAATCATTAGATATTTGCAATTGTCATAGTATGATGTATCCCAAAAGAAGTTATAACAAAAATACCTACAACCTTGAATTGAAATTGATTATAGGACCATTCATAGAACCCAACCTGAGAGGGAATTTTCCAAAATTATAGTGAGCCAAAATATAATTTCCTTTATTAAACATACCTTGTGATGTAATCTCAATATTCTCAAAATTACTTACTAAACAAAAGATCAATATGTTATTCAAAGACACTAAAACAAATATCTCAATAAATAAAATTAGAAATGAACAATAAAATTTTTGCCTCCTTTATCATAATATATATCTTCAATCTCCATAATTTCATTTTCTAAAGACATCCACATGAAATAATGTACTTGTTTTCGGTAATTGTCAAAAAATAAAAAATAATACAAAGACATAAAATTTAACATTTATATATTCACTTCATATTGACAATGTTATGAAATCCACTAAACAATCATTAAAGGTATAATTGTACATATTGAATGTTGCATTTAATCTAGCTAGAGCCACTTCTTTCATTAGTTAAGAAAACTTGTGAAAATTAACAGAAGTTGGTATTGGCATTCTCTACTATTTTGAACTAAAACACATATAAATATGTATAAGTTGGACAATATTCAATCATTCGACTTGGACCTATATACTTGGGAACAATACAATAAATTATGAATATTTGAGATATACATATAAAACCAAATAGTAATTTTTGATATGGTAAACAAGTGTGAAATAGAACTTTGTCACCTAAACATTGAACTTTGTCATGCATAAATTATCATTAGGATAATTCTGATAACCAAAAGTACCTAATATTCAACAAAAAAAAATGTTGCCATTTTTTTATAAAGGATTTAAATTATCAATCAAATGTGGTGTGTAATCTCCATAATAATTTTATAAAAACCCTCTCTACTTTCATCAAGAATTTTATTTTGGGCATTTTTTATTAAGCTTCAATGTATGACCAACACATTCCAATATAAAACTCAAAATTTCAAAATCTAAATAGTTGAAAATTTCAAGATGACTCATCTAGAACACCAAAAATATGAAATCATAGTGCTCAGGCTAAATGTTATGAACTAAGTTCCTTGAATAGGATAAGAAATATATAATTAAGATCCACTTTGAAGGAGAATCCTTCTTTTATAATAAATACAATGTAAAATAAGTTCAAATAATAACTAAATTGTCCTTTTTTTGGGTCCAAGGGAAAAAGTTTCACTTTCATAAAACTAGTTTCAATAAAATATCTTAGGGCACTAATTAATGAGGCTGCCCAACTATACCCTTAGCCATGCTATTTGACTACCCAAGCACTAGAGACTAAGTTGATCAAGTGTTGTTATTTGTGTATTATAGTAACAAGATACTCTAATAACTTATCTAAACTAGTTCCAAGTATACCTAGCTGACTTCCTATATAGGAAAAAGCATGTAGAAGTGAAAGTATGGATGCAGATACTATCTAATACTATGTATGGTTCCCTTAGTACATTTTTAATTGGTAAGACATTAAAACACATAATTCCAAAAAAGATTACATGTTTGCTAAACAAAAAAACTCTTAAAATCACTTAAACTACACTAAGATATAGCTCAATAAGATATATCTCATAACTTATAATTATTCAAAATTCTAGCTCAATAAGATATATCTCAGAACTTATAATTATTCAAAATTCTAGTTTCACTTCATGATAATAAACTAATAATAATTAATTTCAAGCTCATTCTAGCTGATTTCAAAATTCTAATTTCACTTCATGATAATAAACTAATAATAATTAATTTCAAGCTCATTCTAGCTGATTTCAAGCTAATTAGGGTAAAAGGCATTTTCAAAAAAAACAAACAAACCTGGCCAATAAAAACATGGAATTTTAACCACATGGACATCAAAATAAATACAATACGATTAAAAGAAAACAGGGAATGACAGTATATAATTGCCGGAATGACAGTTTATAATCGCTAGAATGTACTCTCCGTCTACATTACATACATACATCAAGTTTCCAAATTTGAAGTCAAATTACTTCCAACTTCTAACCATCAACCACAACGCAGGTCATCAGTTTTCCTGCGGTTTCTGTGGGAGGTTTTGCTGGTGATCAAGAGTCTTTCTGAATAACATAATGTGCGGCGCAGGGCGGTGAATAGCATAGTGCATCCACCCGCGAGACTGCTGAATCCCAATTGCTCGCCATTCATTCTGAATATAATAACAACTGCGTTACTTGTGAACCAACACCATTAAAAATAGAACAAACTAAACTCAACATCTAACAAAATACGAAATAGAAGCATGTGCTGATGATTGTTATGTTCCTCTTCTTTACATTATGCAGAAAGATTCCTTAATGTTCCTTTAAAACCAATTTTAACACATCACGAAAGTGAAAGGTGTTATGAACCAGCTTAAGAAAAGATAAAAAAGATAGATCAACGCCTTAGAATTCAGCCTCTTTGAAGGGGAAGCATCCTTTACATTACATAAATGAATAATTCTTGGATGATACAAATGACAAAACCTCATTTCTATATATAGGAGTCTAAGGAGTCACAATATAGCACAGCTGATGAGCCCCAAAAATGGATAATTATATGGGCTCATTCAACCTCCTAATTCGACTTAATCCACCATTCTCATTAGTTTATTGCATGTTTTTTATTATATTTATGCTAATAGAGTGAATTGGGTAAGTCATTATGCCAACAAGTCTAATGTGTGCTTTGTGTAGTCTTTTTGGTCAATTTGAAGACAAAATCAAAGGTTTAAATGAGCACTTGGCAGCCAAATTCATGGAGAGTATTTTTAGGAAGGTGTCCCCTTCATTTATCGGCCCTTACCTAGAATTCTCCACCATCAGCTTGGAGTTCAAGGGCCACCAAATCAATTACCACAAGGGCAGTCGAGCAAGTCAAGTAGGACTGCTGTTAACTGCAAGTTTTGGGCAGCCAAGTCCCTAAAGTTTAGGAGGACTGTTGGGGTCCTCAATTTGTATAAATAAGAAGACTTGGGGCCTCATTTTGGTTATCTAGTAGGTAGCCCCTTTGTGGGCAGAACTTAGCTAGCTTGTAGTTTGATTTTACTCATTATTTAGGTAGTAGTTTAGCTCTGCATTTCAACACATTTTCAAGTTTTCCTTGTGGACAGTTTTTGGAATGTAACTATTCTTTTCTTGCTCAATAAAGATGAACTCAGCTTTTCACCAGCTTTAAATCTCTCTTAGGAGGCTATAGCTCTTGGGGTTTGGCCCATCTCAATCGCCCAGTACCTCCTTTGTTTACTTTCATGTGTCTTTGTTGCATTCTTAGAATAAAATCTCCTATTTAGATTTAAATCTTGGTTTGTTATTTAGGTTGATTTTTATGTTTAAAGTAGCTTTTCATGTTGAGATTTAGTTGATAGATTACTAACAGGTAATATATCTAGAAAAATGCCATCAAGCACCTTTGATCTCACCTCTCCCTTAGTTGGATCGTGAGCTGGGAAAAAGGTGACATTGCTGCCAACAAAAATGCTATTTTTCTTCACCATGCTTAGTGTACTGTTTTCATTTGCAAAAATTAGTTATGGGTTTAGATCTCTAAAATGTTTCTTTCCATAGTTGACGTACATGGTTTTCTTTCCAAATAAAGTTGTTGTTCATTCATATTATTGATGGTTAGACTAGATTAGCTAGGACCTTGATTATTTGCAAGACTTCGTTGATTCAGTTGAATGTACACCATGCAGGGCATCTCTACCACTCCTTCATCCACCTACGCTTCATCACAACCACCTGTTCCATCTCCTAGCTAGGTTCCTCGTTCTCATCTATCCTTTTACCCATGTAACCCTACCTTCTTGCTCAATCATTGTCTTATCCTTCTTTAAGCCAATTCAGCCTTCTACACCCTCTCACCACTCCATCCACCAGTCCCTCGGTCACTCCAGGCCCATATCCTACCTCCCTATCCATTCATGCATCTTCCCTCACTCACCCATCCTCTAAAATCAAATTTTTAAACATCGTGTAGAAATTCGTCAACATCCTGTAGAATCCCTGCAGACTTCCTGTAGAAGCTCACAAATGAGGTTTCTTGATAGCGAAACTTTGTGAAACTCTCTAGAAGGGTGTTAGGGACTCCTTAGACCCTCTATGAACCTTCCCGAACTCTTCCAAGCATTTCTTCTCCTTGATCCACCCCTGCACAGTCAAGAACAGTGAAAGCATATGCATGATGAAACTGACGACTCTATCAAAAATACAAAAGTATGTTTCCTTCAGATAGAGGTAGTCTAGACACATGTATTTTACCTTCATAGAAGTAATGGCATCTCTTTCAGTAGTTTGCATTCTCTTCTTTGCATTAGTAGGACTAGCTCGTAGAATTACAATTTGCTAGGGTTTACGTTTTCCTTTAGTTTTTCAATCTCTTATCGTAATTAGATTAGCTCCCTTCGAGTTAGCTTTCATCCATCAATTAAAAAGCTTCTTCTAAGAGCTCATAGAATTTGGCTTAAGCTCGTAGTGAACTTCTACCCGCTGACCAAGTGACAGCTGCGGCAAGAGCTAGTACTTGTGCATACAGCACCGTCGCTTCCAAGTTTGTTACGAACTACCGGGTTGATAATATTAAAGAAGGGAGTTCCAGGAGTTGCAGCATTTTTGCTGCAATACTAGAGCCCACCATATTTTTGGCGTTGTTTCCAGGGAAGCGTCAGAGTATTGGTGATTATTGCTTTTCTTCTATTTTCTACTACAACCTTCTCCTAAGTAGTTTACTTCATTTCCATTATGCAATTTCATTTCTGCAAAAGTAGATTAGACATTTCATGCTTTCATAGATTAGCATTTCAATTCCGCAATTTCAATTATGCAAGGGTAGATTAGCATTTCAATTTTGCAAGCGTAGATTAGCATTTCCATTCCACAATTTCCATTCTGCAAGTGTAGCTTAGCATTTCATTCCTGCAATTTCATTTCAGCAAAATAGATTAATCCTTTCCTACTTTCCTTTCAATTCCACATTTTCATTTGAGTAAGATAGTTAGTTGCAGTTCAATCTATTTTAGTTTTGCAGGTACAAGCAAAAAAATACAAAAATCAACCAAAAATATTTTCTTTCATGCCTTGTCGGAGTAGAGATAATTCAAAAAAGTACTTGCACAACACACCCCACTGCTTCACACAGCCAACCTTCTCTCTTCTTCGATGGTTGTGATTAAGAAGAACCCCTGGGCGGACATCAAGGCATATTTAAAGAACCTCTAGGGAGAAGAAGAAGAAAACATTCCTTTGGAGAAAATGGCTACAAACAAAAATGTTGAGAGCAATACCTTATCCAAAAATGAATTTGCAAATCAGATGGAAGATTTCAAGAGTGATATGAGGCAGTTTCTTGCCATGCAACTGGATACCTTACAGATCCAAAAGAAGCAAGAGGAATCCAAGAGGGCTTTGGTCATCTTTTGTCCCAGGTGCACTAGAAAGCATCCTAGGAACGAATGTCCATTGTACTCCATAGAAGTGTGTTTTTTCTGTGAAAAATACCATCCTACAAATCAATGCCCTTCCTTGCCTGGAATCAAACATGCATATCAAAGGGCCAAAGAATTCACTAAACCACTCTATTTCATGAACCAAAGGTGGTCACATGGACCCATACCTTACCAGCAGGAACTGCAAGGGACATCTGAGACCTATTATGACCCCTATCAAGACACTTTCATGCCTTCTTGGGGTCCCCCTGCTCATCCTTTCTGGTTCACACCTCTTCCTTGTTCCTTCACAGATTCATATTATGCCCAACCATCTGCTCATTTCTTTCACTCTTATGCTCAGCCACAGCCTCAGTGGAATGCACCTCATCATGGGTGGAGGCCCCAGTACAACACTCCTCTCACTCATTTTCCTCCACCATTTGCTCAACCACAACCATCGCCTCCTACTCCACCGAGGCAACCCCAAATGCCTACCCAACCACAACCCCATCCGCATCCATCTCAAATATACACCCCCACTCAACTACTCATACCACCATTTCCAAACCCGCACATTGGAGTAGCTCAAGCCAATTGCAATGCTGAGGCACAACATGTCCAAATGACTCCTCTTGAGCTCAATGATATTCACCATAGCTCAAGAAGAGTAGTGCAAGAAAGAGATTATATTGACAACATTGAAGGACCACATTCAGCAAAAGAAGATTCAAAAGAGAAGATCAAAGAACCATGGGCTGCACTTGATGAAGAGAAGACATCAAAATCAAAGGCTGAGAGCATCCCCTCATGGTTACCATCAAATCCTCCATGTAATCAAGAGAAGGATCAACAAAAAGAGGAAGATGAGAAAGTCATGATAGAAGAAGATATGAAGAATGATCCATATCAGCAAAAGGACCAAGGATATCATATCTATATTGAGATATGGTTTGAGACAGTCACTAAGTTGCAGCAGTACTCTCTTCTTCAGCTATACTTGGTCCCTTCAAAGTCAAATCATTTGTTCTTTGAAATCTGGATAGCTGTCAAAGCATGCATTTCGAGCCTCCACATAATTTTGTCTCTAATCCCGATGTGCACATGGCTCCATTGGAAGTATTCTTATACTTGAGAAAGATTTTATTTATCAAGTAGGGTAGGGTAGAAAAAAAAAGAAAAAAAAAGAAAAAAAGAAAAAAGAAGAAATGAAAAAAAATGGAAATAAGAGGAAAAAGATAAGGTGAAAACCTCCTCGGAGGCACCTTAGATTGGCACATTGATGAAAACCTCCATGAGGTGGTCAGTGGGTTGAAAAAAAAAGAGAAAAGAAAAAAATAATAAGATCCTTGGGTGAAAACCTCCCTTGGAGGCGCCTAAGGCAGGCAATTAAGGTGAAAACCTCCATGAGGCGCCATAGTTGTTTTCCTAAAAAAAAGAGAAAAAGAAAAAGAAAAATAAACCTAATTTCCATTGACTAATTGAAAGTAGCAACAAGGACATTGCAGGTTAGAAGGATCGCTCAAAACAAAGATAGAGAAAGTTTTGGGCTTTCTACAGGAAGCTAGAGGCATTTCTACAAGAAGTTCTGTATTTCTACAGGAAACATCCTGTAGAACCTTTGGACGAACCAAATTCAAATTTAAAAGGGAATATGCTGGTGGTAATCTGTTGGTTAGGCCTGCAAGCACCTCTGTGTCCATCCCTCGCATTTATCCATCATTTTTCCACCTCATTGTGCTTCTACATTGTGCTTCTACAGGAAGTTCCTGTAGAAATTGTAGGAAGCTAGAAATGGATTTTTGAAAGGCGGTTTGGCGAACATGGTAGCTTCCTCAAGGGTTCAGAAGTCCTCCTACAATCTTCAAACTCCTCCTCCATCATCTCCATACCTGCATCAAAACCCAAGTTCATTTTTCTTACCATGCAACAAAACTGCAGAATGCCTTGAAGCAAAAATACGTAGAACAGAATTTGTTTTTGCCCTAACTTGAAAACCATGAAAGCATTTTAAAAACAATTTTACGGGGAATCATAAAGGGGTGATAACGACATGCCTGAGCAGTTTCAGCCAATTTCGGTGCATGGTTTCCAAGAAATCAGCCTCCATCACCATCAACCATTTTTACATTTTCTCCATATCCGTGCATCCATTTCAAAACCTGTTTCATGGGGAGATGCATACGGGTGATAGTAACCTGCCCAAGCAGTTTCAGCCAATTCCAATGCACGGTTTCCGAGAAATTGATCTCTGAGATCTTCAGCCATTTTCCATTTTTCTCGAAATATGTCCATCCATTGATCACGATTTCGCTATGAGAACTGAATCATGATGATAGGAACGTGCTCAACACGTTTCAGATCCATCCAATCTATCGTTTGGGAGCAATGGCGAAAACAAGTTTCGATCCTGTGAAAATTCAGCAGCAGTAGCTTGAGGGTGCAGATCTAAATGTGTAAATGAACTCCTACAGCTTAGATCCAGCTAGAGGATACTTGCACAAGAAAAATAACCACACATAAGATAACAAAGAGCTTATAGCACAAAGGAGCCATCATGCAACCATCGAAACAGATGCATGTAGCAGCAAAAAGCACCTCATAGTAACCATTTGACTTTAGGTATGTGACTAAAACTTGTTCCTCTATTGCATGAATATAATCTAACCACTCCATGAATGAATGAGATGTGAGGATTCAGCTAGGAAGCTAGTGATATTCAATTGCACTCATCCAGGAAAAACTCACGCAGCATGCGTGTATAGTCATTCACGTGGAAGTTGAAAAACATAAGCATTGGTAGACATGTTGAACTCGAGCGCACAGGGAATCAATTGACTAACAAATAGAAGAATACATGTAGTTCATAGCATCACTGCAGTTCAAAAAAAGCCAGCGTACATGTTTTTTCACCTCACCGCAAATCACGTAGCAATTAAAGACAGCTCAGCTGAAACTCACGAACTGTTGTTCATTTGCACTTGATTGAAGTATGCATCCTCCACTTCCACAAAATGACGAACTAGTTGTCCTCCACTGGTTTCTACCTATTTTCGAAAGTATTCCATGTATCAGGCTCACTCAGAGGCGCGAGGGCGCTCTACAGGTGTTTCTACAGGAAACACAGAAAACAACCATGCAGAAAGAAAACCTAGGATTTTCGGCGAATTTCAAGCTCCAAACGAGGTAGGATTGGGGAAACTTCGTTGTGCATGATTTGTTGGTGCAAAATGGTGAATTGAACATGGAATTAAATTTAAAAAATGAGAGGAAAAGTTTGCCTGCACATTGAAAAAAGGTGAAAAGTTTGCTGGCATATTTTCTGAGTTCTACACGGTTCTTTCTCACCTTCTTCTGGAAAGAGAGATGAAACCATAGGAGCTAAGCTTGTGCATAAGGAATGTGATTTTTATGTGTTTGGGGATAAACATTAAGCTCTGCACTCTGTCTGTAAGATCCTAATTCCCTTTCGACAGTCACGTTTTGGGCAGCGACAGCATTGTAACCAAGGAATTGATACAAAGTAACCTATAAACACCTGAGGGGTACTGTCTTCAACGTTCTAGGGAGGAAACCATACACAAAATTCCCTTTATGATCAGAGCACAAGCCAAAATAGAGCATTTTTCACCATGCCATGGGGATTCATAATTCAGCATTATCCATGGTTATCATGTGAACTTCCACTTCATCCAGCAGTGAAGACAGGGAACACATTGAGGCAGAAGAGAAAGCCAAGGGTAAGGAAACCCAGGAAAGACTACCACAGAAAGAGAAAGAAGAGAAACAAGAGAAAGGCCAAGCTGCCAAGCCCAAAACTGTGGGTGGAATAAAGGCACAGATGCCAAGGGAAAAATGGTTGCAAACCTGGGCATAGAAGACTGAAAGGATGTAAACATCACCCGAGGCAACCATAGCACAAGTCAAAGAGAAGGCACCCCCATCCAAGCAAGCCAAATCAGGGAAAACTGGTTCGACAAGAAGCCAGCAGACTATTTCTAGAGGAAGTGAGAAAACTGCTTCTACAGGAAGCCAAAAAACGGCCACTACACGACTTTCTACGGGAAGTCTCGAGAAAGGGAAGCAGAAGGAGAAATTGGCCGAGATTTTAGCTAGGGAGGTAGCAGCTGTGCTGGCCACCATAAGCACATTCTCCAAGCAGAAGGAGAAGCGAAAGAATGAGCTTCCACTATATTTTAAGGCAAGAAGGAGCATGCAGATAAGAAGTGGCAGACCCCAACCACAGTCAAAAGAGCCAATCACAATTCTAAACACCTCAGCTACACAAACAGAGAGGTCCCCCTCAAAGGCATCTATCACCTACAAACGGGGAAGGCCATAGACACCCACCTAGAGAGAAAAAAATGAAAATTTTGTACTCAAATACCGTTCTACAGGAACTTGAGACAGTTCTACAGGAACTTGAGACAGTTCTACAGGAAACTGAGAATTCTCTACACGAAACTTGGGCTAAGCTAAGACAGACCAAGAAATTGGAGGAAAGATGGCAAAACAATCATAGGAAGAAGGAAATACAAGGAAACATCTGATGAACAATAGAGAGAGGACAAGGCTGTAGGCTAAGGCTAAGGCTTTAACAAAACTGTTACGAGAAAAGGAGCACACGCAGTCGAAAGAAGCAGAGAGAAAAGCATAGTTTCATGACCGAGAAGAGGACATCACTTCAGAAGCTTGGCATGATAGGGAGGCCACCAAGGCCATCAAAGAGGAGGAGATAGATTAGTTGCTCAGAGGATGAGCAACACTTTCAGTAGGGGGGAGATCTGCACTGACACTTAAAAAAGTGTCTAAAAGAAGAAATGAGAGAATTAAAAATCTGAATATGCCATCAGATTTGTGGCATTGAGTAATGCTGAAATGACTATCCAAAATCCAAATTCTGAAAATTTGAAAATTCAGAGCATAAGGAATCTTTTAGATTCCCTCATGATCATCAAAGATTTTGCTTCAGAGATGAGCTGAAAATCCACTGCTCAGATGTCAAATCTGATTTCACCATTAGGATCCTTGTGAAAAACCATGAAAAACAAGTATAAACTCGACCATATTCTCACACAGTGAAATTTTACCTCCTTGGGAAACTTTCATGGCTCACAGTTTCGCTCCTTGTTTTTGCTGACATCATGGTTCCACGTGCATTATAGAAATCACTGGAAGATGTATAACTCATCTTGATAAATGGATAGCACCATCGTGTTTGTGGCAACGAGAGGTGTAAAATCCATATAAAATTTGTCAATTTCTGAAAAGTTGAAAATTTTGCCCTACTGCAAAATTCATAGTTCCTGCATTAAAAAATTATTAAACTACCTCAATTTGCATGCCATCTCCTGTGTCAAAATTTGTATAGTCCTTCTCCTACCCCTGCTTTGAGTAAAAAACTAAATTTATATAACATTCCTCGTGGAGTTACCAAGAAGTTGGTTTGGGTGGATTGGCAAAGGCATTAAGATAGTGTGGAGGTGGTTAGGAGGTCAAATCCAACTCCTCCACAAATATCCTTTTACCATGCTTGAGAAACCCAACCAACACCCAATAGAAAACAGAGTCTTTTCAATGAGAGTTCTTGCTGTGAAACATCTCTTAGAGCCACTCCTGCGTGAGGGCATTCTTCCTTATATGATCGATAGATCATCATTGTGTACATCATCTTTATTGATAACACATAATGCTGCAGCCTACACCATCTTGACACTGGGGCCCGAAGATGTAGTCCCTACTGGACGAACTCCATTATCAACGGCTTTTGTTTTCATGTGCTGATGATTGTTATGTTCCTCTTTTTTACATTCTGCAGATGGATTCCTCAATGTTCCTTTAAAAGTAATTTTAACACATCACGAAAGTAAAAGGTCTTGGGAAGGTCGTTCTTCGCACCCAGACCTAGATTAGCAGAGTCCTAAATCAAAGAAAGTTAAGGACGTGGAGTCTTGTATATATAGGGTGTGGAGTACTCAATCTATTAAGGTAGGGAGATGCATGAAATAGGGGTGCGGAATCCCTATTCTCGAGAATGAAAATACCACTCATGTATGAATTTCCTTAAATTAAAATTTCATTCTCACAATTCTGGAATGACTTTCTAAAAATAGAAAGTCATGTCCAGCATCTCAAGGATGACTTTCCAAAAATAATAAATCACTTTACATAAATTGGCAATCAAGTGGATTTGAAGAAAAATGAATTAACTTATCATTAATCAATCCTAATAGTTCAATATTGGTTGAATCCTCAATATTATTAATATTATTATTATCTTATTATTAAAAACGAATTAAAAGTCAATTTTGTCTCCTCAATTAATTCACACATCTCCTTCATGACTCTCATGGCTCTATGTAACTCTCTCTCTCTCTTCGATAATTCATTATACTTTATTTTATGCGCTCATCGAAGAATGGAATATTCATTTTCACTCATTAAAAATATGTCATAAAATATTCCTCTCATACTCTCTTTAAGGCATACCTCTCCTTAATGACATAAGTTGCACTCCTCTAAATGCAATCCAATGCATTCACATTACTCCTCCTTTATGAAAAGAATTGGTTTCTCTCCTATATATAACTCTCATGTATTATCACTTAGGGAGGAGGAGGCCAAGAGTGGAAGAGACTTGAGGAAAATAGTTACAGAGAGAAATATCGAGAGCAACCATTTGCTTCAACAATAAATCTGAAATTATTGTTAAAATCCTAAGATCTCTAGCTATTAAGGTTGGCCATGAGCGGTATTGAGAGGAAGTGGAAATTTTCTTCCTTATTTTGCCTTGAAAATATCTTTATTGTTGTCATTTGGTACTGTTTGTGAGCTTATGTAGCTCGGGGGTTCTAGAGGGAAAGGTTCTTCTTGGATATGGTTGTGAGGAAAACTGGTCGGTTTACAATGAGTTGGTAAAGATATTGGAGCTGGAGCATACTCTCATTGGAGCTGGAGCATACTCCCAATTTTTGAGTTGTATAAATTCATTGCTAGGCATGTTGACAACATTATATTATGTTACCCAGATGCGGGTGCAATCAATGTGTAATCATGATGCAAAGGAGAAGTGGAGGAGCGAGGTATTGCTAGTTGCAGACCTGCGCAATTATCCAAGGGCTAAGTTGGTTGATGGGAGTGATGTTCAGGTGGTTTGCTTGGGTTCTGAAGGATCATACGCAGAGAAGAAGATTTGACACGCTCTGTGCATTTACTGCTTGTTCTATTCAAGGTATGGTGTTGGTTATTTTATCAATGGCATCCAGGGATTTCATTACCATTGTTAGCGCTCTACCTCAGTGTATCTGGTTAAAGTTGGAAGTGGGTCTCGAAGGATGGCAGTTCCTTGCAAACAAAGGTGAGTTTCCTCTGTGTATGTTTTTTCTGGTTCATCTCTCGCTTGGGAAAGTGTGGTGTTTAGTTTGCGGTTTGGTCTTTGAAAGCTTGGGTAAGCTTTCGATTTTCCTTACCGCTTCTCCTACGTTTCTCTCCCTGCAATCACAGGCTAACTGCTTGTGTCTCAATTGGTTTCATGTGCTTCGTAACTTGTCTTTGGGCTCTGCTTTTGGTTTCTTAGATTGTTTTTCTTCCCTCCGCTCTCAGCCTCTGTGGAACCCCCTCAGCATGGTGTGCCACAACAAGAGGGGTCGCTTTGGGGGAAGTTGGGGAGGGTGTGGAAAGCACCCGGGTACCAGCTCTGTGGATCCTGTTCACAATCCAAATCCATATCATGGGTTCCAAAAAACTCATTTCACTTTCCATAGCAATTTGGATAGACCTGTTATTACTGCCAACATCACCATTCTCTTCTCTGAAGAAGAAGGTCCACCCTCAATTCGCGTGCGCTTAATGTCTGAGGCCTCTCCAGAAGCTGCCCAAGGAAGTAGCAGTCAGAGCAATAAATAAGACAATGCAGGGGAAAGTCTTAAGAAAGATAAGGGGGAGAGACTTGAATGGAGTGAGGCTCAGAGTGCCTCTCGGCCCCCGGATACTGCTATCTAGAGGATTAGGGAGGAGATGGACATTGACACGTGCCCGAATGATGAAGACGCTGGACATGGGGATGCATGGAAGGATAACATATGTCTAGTGGTGGAGACACCTCAGCATGAAGACGACGCATTCTAATGCCATTTGGGCCTTCTCCTTTTTTTGCTTTTTGAAGGATTAAATTGATCTTGCTCAAGCGGTTCTCGATGAGGCTTGGGTTTGATATCTTCAGGCATGTGGACTCAATTCTCTCTATGTGGCTTAGTAAAGTCAATTTCCTCTGGTTTTTTGAGTTTTGTAATGGTCTCTGAATTTTTGGGCAATGTAATGGTCTTATGCTCTGGTCCTATGCTTTTGATAGATGGTACTCTCCTCCTCTCCATGTTTCCTCGTGGCAATATATGTTCTCATGCTTTTGTATCTAGTTCTTCCCTCACAAGGGATAGTTTCTGATGCTTTGAGTGTCCTCGGAGGATGCTTCCCGAGGCCTCAACCTCTTGTATTTTTACTTTGTTTTAGAGTTAATAGAATTAGTATTTGTAGAGAAAAAAAAAATTATATTGTGTTTATTTTTGTAGTTCATTACATGGTTTTTCTTATTTGATTGCTGACTGAAACTTAGATTTATATCAAATGCTGCACACTAAATGTTGAAGGAATTTTGCAATAACTGTAGTTTATTTTATGTAAGTTTTATTTCTTGTACAATTTCATTGCAAGTTGATTTACATCATGTCTTAATGGCTAAAGCATCAGGCTACCATGATTTTTATGAAAACATGTTAATAGCATAAATTTGGTCTTTCCTTCTCTTTTTACAGTGGTAGAGTGATTAAAGAAGTTAATTATAACATCTTTCATCGCATATATTTTTAACGAGGATGTTATTACGTTAATTGGCACAAATTGAGTGACTCTAAAGCATTACCTTTTAAATTTAATCACATGTTGTTGAATGAACTGAGATTTAACAAATTAATCTATCACACATGATCTCTTACCTTACATAGTCTAGGTATAAACTCTATGGGAAATGTATGTGATAGGCTCAATTATCTCAAAAAAGGTAAGAGGACAAGGTTAGATAAGAAAATGAAAGAAAAACCTTTATGCAAAGCTAGATGCATAGAGAATAACATCTCAATCATAATGGATCACTTGCACTCAGAATTTTTCTCAATAAAAACAAAGAAAGATTTGTTGGACCTTGTGGAATGGAGAAATTATATACTAAAAATATAGGGAGAATATTTTTGATTAAAAGGCAGAATGATGTGGATTCAAAGCGGAGATAAAAAGACTAAATTTTGCCATAGGAAACCATGAAGAGAAAGACTCTTAATTTGATGTGGTCTATTAAGGATGAGGATATAAAATTCATTGCAACTAGGAAGGGCATTCAAAGGGAGGTAGTCGCATATGTTAGCTCTCAACATAGGGAGTCACGTACCACCAACATTGATGACCGAATGGACATCATGAGGGGTCCAAACCTATTAGACATGACAAAAGAATCAAGTGGGGAATTTTGAAATAAGGAACTAATAAGAGGGGCATGCGAATCAATAATTAGTGAGATTTTATAACTTTAAGCTCAATTATTCACACCCTTCCACTCTTGTCAATTACTTATGTGAGAGTTATTAAGACAGTCAACCTTCCACACTATAATTCGTTCCTCCACAGAGATTGGAAATTCGACTTTGAGAGTGGAAACACATTGGCCCTCAAGAATAGGTCTATAATCAACCATCTAACCATGACTAGAAACTTTCAAAATGTGTGCTATAAATCGTTCCAAAATAAGCCAAAAGAACATTCCAAAATAATTCAAAATTCGTTCAAAAATGTGCCAAAAAACTTTCCTAAGAAAGTCTCTCTAAATGAGCTAATCTTCACTTTTGGTACATCATGTGTGAACCTTAGAGCTCTTGTTATTGACAGTTAGTGGGTTCACCATTCTATCTTGTGAAAACATGGTCTGGTAACTTGCATAATCTAGGTATAAACTCTATGGAGAATGTATGCCAGAAGATCAATTATCTCAAAAAAGGTATGAGGACGAGCTTAGATAATAAAATGAAGGAAAAACATTCATGGAGAGCTAGATGACATAGAGAATAAGATCTCAATCCTGGTGGATCCCTTGCACTCAGATTTTTTCTCAGTAAAAACAAGGAAGGATTTGTTGGACCTTGTGGAATGGAGAAATTATGCACTAAAAATATAGAAAGAAGAGTGTCGATTAAAATGCAGAATGATGTGGATTGAAAGTGGAGATAAAAAAAAAAAATCCTTAGGAAACAATTAAGAGAAATACTCTTAATTTGATGTGGTCTATTAAGGATGGGGACATAAAATTCCTTGTAGCTAAGAAGGGCATTCAATGGGAGGAAATTAGATATGTTAGCTCTCAATATAAGGAATTAGGTAACACAAACATTGATGACCAAATGGACAACATGATGCGTCCAAACCTATTAGACATGCCAAAAGAATCACGTGAGGAATATTGAAATAAGGAATTACTAAGAGGGGCACGTGAATTAATAATTAGTGAGATTTTATAACTTTAGCCTCAATTATTTACTACCACTCACTCTTGTCAATTACTTTCATAAGAGTTCTTAAAACACTCAACCCTCCACACTATAATTCATCCCTCCACAGAAATTGGAAATTCCACCTTGAGAGGGGAGAAAACATGGCCCTCAAGAATAGGTCTGCAATCAACCATCTAACCAAAACTAGAAAATTTCAAAAAATATATGGTAAATCCTTCCAAAATAATCCAAAAAAACCTTTCCAAAATAATTCAAAATTCCTTCAAAAATGTGCCAAAAATCATTCTTGAGAAGGTCTCTCTAAATGAGCTAATCTTCACTTTTGCTATAATCTTCATGAAATTTCTGAATGAATCCATTCTTTATCAGAAATGAGTTTTGAGTACCAACCTTCTAGAACCAGACGTTACTGGCTCTGATACCAATTTCTAGCAGGGGCTTCTGTCACAAGCTTGCTCTTTTTCTGTGTCTGTAAATTCTTCTGATAGCCAACTCCTGGTGAACCAGTGGTGAACCTACTCAGATCTTTCTCGCACTAGCGACCTTCACAACGGCTTCCTCGCCTTACACGGTCTTGGCGTCCCTTCGATCCTTTGGCGAACTTCCTGCGAACTTCGGACGAAAGCTCAGAGAGAACTACTATCACAGCGGATCTTTATAAATGCACAGAGGTACTCAGATGCGAAAACGGCATACTCATTTTATTTCAGAATGGAGTAATTCTTACATAATGCTCACAGAGCTTTTTACAGAGAGAGATTCTTACAGAAACAGACTATCCTTGCTTTTTCCGGACTTTTCACAGCTTAATCATAAGCAAGTTACTACCGGAGGCTTCTGGCAAGATATAGGCTCTGTCACAGAATCAGATTTCACACCAAACTTGACTCTCTAAATGGTTCGGCCACTTTAGTTTCTTACCAGTGCCGAGCACACTGATACGCAGGCTTCTCAAACCAATCTAAGGACTTTGAGTGGTTACTCGTGATGCAAGCAGATCGGATTGAATATCCGCAGATGCAGAGCAGGAGAACACTCGACTCTTCACACACAATGGACTCAGACTCTAAGACTCAATGACTCGATAACCCGATGCCCTGCAAATGAGCCTTACCCTTCTTTATATAGAATTAGAAGGGGGGGACAAGCATTACTGTTATTCAGACCGGAAAAGACCGATAGAATCATTACTTTACCGACCTTTTATCAAAGCAACGTCCGCACAAATATTCGGGCCAGGCCGAATAATTGCTTTCGGGTAATGCATGTGATATCTTTCTGCAAAGCAGATTCTGGTACAAAACAGATTCATGACTATCTACACAGTGGATACTTTTGTACAAAAAGTCCACGAGAAAAGATAAACAAGGAATATTTACACTGT
>APFE031176217.1:14120-29204 GCA_000404065.3 Pinus taeda
ACATATCAACCACCTCAACATCAGCATCATGATGACACAAGACTGCAACCATTACCTTCACAATGTATGCACAACAAGCACATCGACAACTAATATGCATGCATAATAACCAAATCTACCCGGAGGTCTAGTGTTGTAAACTTGCTCTCATACCACTTTGTGACCACCTCCTCCAATATCTACCCAAATTTACAATCTCATTGCGGTAAACAGGAGACAAGTGTCACTATGACATGACCTTACCTACAATGTTCCAGTTAAGGAAGCGGGGCTGACAAATTGACCACAAACTAACATCCTACAGGGATTAGAGCTCAGTCAGGAGTTGGAAAACCATTCCAGGTGATTAATCATTGAGATGGAACCTTGTTTCACTGACCTAACACCCCAACCAGCTGCACAACAAGGAAAGGGTGTGGTTATAGGCCTCCAATCGTACATATAGGCCTACTTCCATGCGATCATGGCGTAAGTTCCTTAGTTCAGTGCCCCTGGTCCCGAGATCTAAGATAGTTTTCTAGGATATCCTAAAAACCATTGCCTAGAACATCTTGTAACTTTCTAGAATCATAATTTGCATGATGACAAAGCTAAACATTCAAACTTTATTAAAAATCTTAACCTAGAATTCCTAGAACACACTAGATATTTTGTCAAACGTATGTTTAACATGGAAGCTACATGTCATGAATGCATATCTGATCATAAACTGATAGTATCCATCTGAGAACCACCAAGAAGGCTCTAAGACCTCTCTAACTATATGCAATACCACTTTTTACTCCATGCATTCATCAACCATTCAATAACTTATCAAAACATGGCAGGAGCGATAGATATAATACAACATATAGCCAACATATTACCAACATAGAAACCATGGAAAATTAGCCATAACATCAACATCATAATCAATACAAATTCTCATAGATTACAATAGGAAAATGTCTCATATTAACATGTGAAAATGACAACCAAGTTAGGGATTTCCACGTATCACTTGAGTATAGATTGGGTTGAACCGAATCTCTCTTTTAGTCAATCACTCCCCATGCCATATTCCAAGCATGAATGTGAGATCTCATGAAATAAACCAAAACAAAACCAAACTAGGGCTTCCAGAGGTCAAATCACCTCAACCCTCAACTACAGTGATTCCACCTCTATGGTACAGAAATCACTAACATTAACCAGATTGGTCTCTGCCCAATTTGTCCATGGCTCCAAGAACTAGTAACTCAACCCACCAAGGGCTCTAGAGTGTTTGTCCCAACCAATGGTTCCAGGAACTAGTAAATCAACCTAAGTTGTTCCAGGACTTCCATAGAATTTGTTCCAACCCACAACCCTAAGGAACGTGAGTGCCAATCAACAAAAACAATTGGAAAAACCCACAATACCATGGCTATCTAGTAAATGGTAAGGCAAGGGTAAAACCCATTGTCAATCTAGGAAATATCAATGGCAATGACAACACATAGCCAAAGACTCACATCCATATACCATGCATCCAAAAATCAACAAGAAAATCACACATGCAACCTATTACCTGCGAAGCAATATAGTTGTAGTTGCTAATCCCATTGTTTCCTTGTGCTTTCTTAATTTCCTTTGCCTTCTTTCTCCAAATCCAAGTGAATGCCCAAGTGCTCCAAGAATGCTCCAATATTTCTATAAGGGTGCAAGATTATGAGAGAATGAAATGAGAGAGCCATAGCTGAACTTTCAAAATCTAAACTAATAAAAGTTGTGAGTTGTTTCTTTGATTTCTTTTTATCATTGAGGCCTCTTTTTTCTTCATTTTCCGTCATTTTTCCGCTGATTTTCTTAGCATGAAAATTTGTGTCTCTTCACCTCTCTTTTCTCCTACTTTCCTTTATTTTCATAAACAAATGTCAATTATTTCCTCTTTGCCTTTGCTAATTTCCATAACCATTAATTAATCAAGAGTGATGCCCACTAAAGTGTTTTTCCCAACATTCTTGGAATACGTGTCCCATAACCCTTAGTCTTATTTATTTACATAGAAAATAAACCAAGGGTTGTTATAAAGTATGAGTAGGAATAAGGCAAGAACAGTAAGTGAAGACTCCTACATGTTAATGGCAGAGATTTGGAAAATTTTGGGTCGCTTTGAGTAGTTGGTCTAGAGCTAGTCCTGAAAATCCAGAACGGGGCTTTTGGTCGCAATCTCTTAACTAAGAAATTTCGGTTGTAGCCACACGTAGGACTACTTGTGCGTCCAACTAGAGCCTTCTATCCATATGGACAATTTGACATGCATACGTCTAGGCTCTAAGTTGAGTTAAAAAGGTAGTTCCAGTCCAGGAAAAGTTGATTAGTAGATGTTGCTTGACATTTGGGTGATCTGGTGTTCTTGGAGGTTGCAGTAAACATTAAAGGTAGTAGGCCCAACTTCCATAACTGGAACTTGGATGTTAGGTCATGCATACTAACTCTTGGCTCATATTTACCCTAGAGAACCTGTAAAAGCGGGTAAATTTGTGGTGAGATGTTACACATTAATAATAATTGTTGAATATTTATAATGTTAATTAAATTTATTCTCTATAGAAAAACGTAATTTTTGTTTAATTATTGTAAAAAAAACCTAAAATATAAGCCTATAAAATGATCATTGTTACTTTAAGATTAGTGAGAACCCCTTTTAAATCAACCACCCATAATCAATTATATTATTTAAAAACTTAAAATAAACAAAATTAATTCTCACTTTACTAGAATAAATTATTTATTTCTTAAATGAGATATACATGACCTAATTAATTCGCACTTTATCAAAATGTATTGATTTATTTCTTCAATGGAATATACATGAACATTAAAGCAAAATATCTTCTATTATATAAAAGTACAGATCTTGTTTTTATGTAGATATGAAAGTGTAGATCTTGTGTATATATTTTATATGAAAGAAGATTACAAAGATGTGATCGAAGTTGGATATTATTATTAGTCCTTGCTGCCAGGCATGGGGCTATCGTAATTGAAATGATTCTGCAACATTATTTAATGTCACCAGTGACCGAAGTTTTTTGCCCCTGAAATTTACCAAGTGTATTGTAGGCTATGAAATTTATGTATTGATTTCTGAGGACCAATAGAATTATTAATCGTCTTATTTGGTGATCCAGGTGGATATTGGTGGCCACTCACCTATTCCACTTTGATCCCCACCATTATTTCTTTCAGTTTTCCAGTTTCCTTAATTGTAGCACAATTTATGTAGAAATTTTGAATAACATGACACTTATTCACAGAGATTATCCTGATTATACACTATTTGTGGAATCATGCATAATACATAACCTCCTCTACATTGATCATCAATTTTGTGGAATTAAGAAACAATCGCATGCGCACATTGAAGCATCAATCACACATAACAACACAGTATATCACGGGGAAAGCATACAGCCGAAAACCCCCAACTATCTGTATATTATCTTGATTGAGAACATGTAAAAATACATAGTACAATACTCCTCACAAGTACTCAGTACTATCTCCACCTGTTACACACAAACTAGCTCAGATATGAATCAATCACTAGCTCAAATCTCCTACACTGATTGCCTGCCTCCACTGCGCAATCCTGCATGAGAATAGAATGAAGAATCAATTCTAAATTCATATTCCCTTTGCCTATACCACGCAATCCTCATTGGAAATACTAAATCTATTGATTGTGAAAATCTCATGCACAACTATAGTCACAACTGACAGCTATCTTGCCCTTTCACTCACCTCTAACACTTGTCTCCACTGAACTGTCCACGCACTGAGTTAACTGATGTATTCTTTAGTTGATTTATGAGTTAATAATTAATTCACACCACTCATCACTAGTGTATTTGTTAGTTAGACTAAATACAACTAGTTCAACTAAGTCAGACTGAACACAACTCCATCAACTCCTCATTCAGCTCCACCAAACTCAATCACTTGAGTTCTAACTGAAGTCCTTCATACAATAGCTCAAGTAACCCATAAGAAAAGCGTATTTCCTTCTAGCAGTTGCATGTGCCACATCCGTAGCTCGAACTGAAGTGCTGCAAAAGGATAAGATAATGTTTATAGTCCAAATATTATTAAGAGCTAATAATATTAGATTGTTCTATTTTTAGCCTGGTAGTCTAAAAATAGACTCCGCCCATATGTCTAAAAATATAGGTCCATCTATTTTTACCAACATGACCAATCATCCATAAATAGCATCCCGCAACTCATAGAACATGATCCATATATCTAAAAATAGACTTTGCGCCAAAAATAGCCTGCGAGCTCACTTAGTGAAGGTGACTTCTTTTCACTAAGCTCCATCATCTTGTTGCATTTTCAATAATTTATTATTTTTGGCATTTTCCCGTGTCCTAAACTTCCAGATCCGTTTTGAGGCCCTAAATGACGTTTTTTGTTAAAACCACTGGAAAAAATGAATTTTCAACTCAATATTCACTCTCAACAGTTGTAGTCCTTGGATAGATATTTCTAACGAGGTATTGCGTGCATCAAATAGAGATCGTATGCCAAAATTACGACCCTGAGAAGTTGATGTACCAACATACCCCAACGGGGCCCATAGTTTGGTGTTTCATCTCCTAGAGTTAGGTTTTTGGATGTTTAGGGTTTTCCATTGTTTCTTAATAATAAATAGGCCTTGAAGCCTCATTGTAACACAGTTTAGATCCATGTAGCCACCACATCTCTTCTCAGAGATAAGCTACCATTGGCTGAGCTAGTCTTATTGCCATTATGTTTGTGAGCATATTTCAGTATTTGATATTAATGAATTGAAGTGTTATTTCTGCTGAATCTCTATATTTATGCTTATATTTATAATTTGTTGTGTTCCTGTTTAATTTAGATCAGTGGTATCAGAGTGGTCTGCTATTTCTCTGTTTTTATTTGCATGTCCCGAGTGAGGTTGGGATATAAGGATTTAGGGCTTGAAGTGGTTGAACCTTTGCAAGACCAACCTTGCAAATCTCGACGGCCCATGGGGGACGAAAAAAAAGACGAGGGAGTAGGAGATCCTATAAAAATATTTCTCAAGGAGGCCCTCGAGAAACAAAGGAATGTGATGATGGATAACTTTGCCCTTATCCTTCAACAATTGCCCACCAGCGGCACATCCACATCCAACAACCATTTGGAGGTACCACTCCTTTAAAGTTATAAGTAACTTTTGACATTCCCATATTTGAGGGCTAAATAGATGAAGACACCGTAGATACCTGGTTAAATCTGTTAGAAGGATATTTTTTGTTCATGATTTTTCCAGCTAGAAAAAAGATTACTTTTTCTCTTCTCAAAGCTTCCCCCCACTTCAAGGATTGGTGGGAAACCTACTGTAAGTAGAAGGATGGAAGTACACCCTCATTGTTTTCAACTGCACCCACTTGGAATTCATTTCCAGACACCATCAAGGAGGAGTACTACCCTGTCAGGAGCTATAAGGATAAATACATAAAGTGGACCACGCTATGGTAGGAAAGGGACCAAGACTTGCCAGAGCTTACCAATATTTTTCATACCCTTCACACGAAGTTGGGTATCAAGGATTATGAGAAACATTTAGTACTCAAGTAACGCGGCTACCTACATAGGTACATCCAGGATGAGATGGAGTTCCTGGACATATCCTCGTTCAGCACAACATACTGATACATTCTCAAGATCAAACAAAAGCTTAAACAGAAAAATGAGACTTTGGATCTACAAATCAGAAGCAAGGGAAAGGTGACCCCAAACCTCAGAACAAAGGACAAAGTCAAGGCAAAGTGGCCTAGGACAACCTGCCAAGGTGGTAAGGAAAGAACAACACCACGAAGCTAAAGAAGGACACTAGAAAGTGGAGTGAGTTCCATAAGAGATCCATTCACAACACAAGTGAGTGTCAGGCTAAGTAGTCAATGGTGGTCTAGTTGAAGGCTTATGAATCATATGCATGTTCCAACTCTGAGTCAGAACCCAAAAAGGGGAATGAAAAAGGGAAGCACATTATTGATGCAGAGCCCAATGCCACCATTTCCACCATGAAGATCCAGAAGGAGGAACTCGAAGATCCAGAGGAGGCAAAGAGCCTCTTCACTCCTAGATGTGGGTAAAGGGTTCCCCGCTACAGTTCATTATTGACAGTGGGAGCCAAAAGAACCTCATCTTAGCAGAGGTCGTGAAGCGGCTGGGCTTACCAAGCACAACACACCCACAACAATACACCATCGGGTGGCTTCACCAAGGAAGGGACCTCCGTGTCAGCCAGCAGTGTTTCCTTCCATACAACATCAAGCCCTTCACAAATGATGTATTATGTGGCATTCCTCCTCTTGATGTTTTTGATGTATTATTAGGCCAACCATACTTGTGGAAGCGACTTGCTATGTATGAGTCAAGGCCTTGCACTGTTATTGTTACCTTGGGAAATAACTTGTACAAGATACTGGAGGTAGCACAACCTACTGCCCTCTCTTTGGTTACTGCAAAACAATGCAGTAAGCTCATTTCCAAAACTCAGAAATTTGTTTTCCTGATGATATGCCCTCAGGGAAAGAAGAAGACGATGGCCACGACTGCCAGACAAGGCCCCTGTGCATGACAACAACATATGTACAAGGTCATCGCAGAGTACAAGGACATCTTCACCTCATCCTTAGGGGCGCCTCTGCACTGTCAGGTCAAGCACTCCATCGATATGATCCTAGGTGTGTCATTACCCAATGGACAAATATATCGACACTCTTTTTGGAGAACGATGAAATCAAGAGGCAAATTCAAGAGCTGCTGCATAAATGTCACATCCAGTAGAGTTCATCACACTGTGGGAGCCTGATTGTGTTTGTACCGAAGAAGGATGGGACTTGGACACTCTGTATCAACTATCGAGTGTTGAACAAGATCACTGTACGGAATAGATACCCGATCCCATGGATTGATGAGCTTTTGGACTAACTCAAGGGGGGGAATATTTCAGGAAGATTGACTTGAAGTCTGGATATCACCAGGTACCAATCGAACCCTCCTATCTATGGAAGTCTTCCTTTAAAGCCAAGGAGGGCCTTTTCGAATGGTTGGTTATGCCTTTCGGGTTGACGAATGATCCAACAACCTTCATGAGGTTGATGGATGACATCTTGTGGCCATTCACCAACTAATTTGTAGTGGTATACTTTTATAACATCCTAATCTTTAGCCAGAGTTGGGAAGAACAACTCCACCACATCTGACAGGTTCTCCAAACATTGCGGCAACACAAGATGTGTGTCAATTTGGAGAAATTCACTTTTGGCATGACCTAGGTTCAGTATCTGGGATACATTATTGATGAATGGGGGGTGCATGTGGATCCAACCAAGATCCAAGTCATTCGATATCAAGAATCAAGGCCTGTATAATCCATTTCCTACCCCTAGTTGACCCTGGGAATCCATCTACATGGATTACATGTTGGGCCTTCCTTTTACTAAGCATGGAAACAACTGTGTTTTTGTGGTCATCAAGAGATTCTCGAAGATGGTCATTATGGCAACCTATAAGAAGAATATCATAGCAGAAGCCACTGTTAAACTCTTCTTTAAGCGAGTGTGGATATACTTTGGGATCCCACAGTCTGTCATCTCAGATAGGGACAACAGGTTCCACTGTATATTTTGTTCCAGTCTCTGGTTGATGCTCGACACCAAGCTCACTAAGTCCACGACTTTCCATCCCTAAACTGATGGCTAGATCGAGGTCGTCAACAGGATGATTGTACACATTCTATGCATGTACAACTAAAAGAATCTACACACGTGGGATGAGAGCCTCCCATATGTCTAGCACAGCTATGATCAGGCTCTCCATAGCTCGACTGGCCACAACCCTTTCTAGGTGGGATTAGGATTCCCGCCATTATGTCCCATTGATATGGCCGTACCATTTGCAGCTACTGAGGCATATTCAACTCATGTCTAGTCTAAATATGACAAGGCAAATAACTTCATTGAGCACATTTAAAACATTTTCCAATAGGTCCATGACACATTTGATAGAGCTAGTTCTAAGTAGAAGCAACAACATGATCAACATTGGGTGCCACACAAATTCTAGGTGGGCGAAAAAGTTTGGTTACATTTGCAGAAGGAGCGCCTCACTGGGCCCCTCCGCAAGCTTCGCCCACTCCGATATGGGCCATACACCATCACCAAAGAAGTAGGGGACAATTTCTTTGAGCTTAGTATTCCACCATTCCTTCGTATGCACCTAGTGTTCAATGTGGACCACTTTCGGCCCTACTTTCCACCATTGTTGGACACATCTGACATTGCAAAACAACTCACACCAACAACTTTAAACCCAGGCTGCATGGAACAAGCCACAACTTATCGGATCATGGACACACAAATCAAGAGCACTTGACAACAAAGGATCCAACTATTTCGAGTTGTCAAAGTAGGTCAACTCCTTCACGAGGGCAAGTGGCTCATTAGAGACCAAGTTCAACAGAAGTTTCCTCATCTCATGGATAAACTCAATGCAATGGGGACCATTTCTTCCTAACGGGGGAGGAATGATCCAGTTGGATATTAGTGGCCACCCACCTATTCCACTTGGACCCCCACCATTATTTCTTTCATTTTTTCAGTTCCTTAATTGTAGCACAATTTACTATTTTTGGGAGTTTTTCGGGTCGTGAACTTCCAAAGACATTTTGAGGACCTAAGTGATGTTTTTTTTTTGGGAAAACCACTAATGAATATGAATATTCAACTCAATTTTTTCTCTTGGAATTTGTAGTCCTCGGATAGATATTTCTAACGAGGTATTGTGTGCGTCAAACAGAGATCGTATGCCAAAGTTAAGACCCCGGGAAGTTGATGTACCAGCTTACTCCAGTGGGGCCCATAGTTTTTCATTTCGTCTCCTCGAGTTAGGTTTTTGGATGTTTATGGCTTTCCATTGTTTCTCAATAACAAATAGGCCTTGAAGACTCATTGTAACACAATTCAGAGGCATGTAGCCACCACATCACTTCTCAGAGATAAGCTACCATCACTCGAGCTAGTCTTATTGCCATTATGTTTGTAAGCATATTTCAGTATTTGATATTAATGAAATGAAGTGTAAGTGTTATTTATGTTGTATCTCTATATTTATGGTTGTATTTGTAATTTTTTGTGTTCCTGTTTAAGATTGGATCAATGGTATCCGAGCGGTCTGCTCTTTCTCTATTTTTCCTTGCATGTCCCCAACAAGGTCAAGATATAAGGAGTTAGTGCTTGAACTGGTTGAACCTTTGCAAGACCAGCCTCGCAAATCCCGATGGCCTCCCATGGGGGAAGAAAATAAAGATGCAAGAGAAGCAGATCCTACCAAAATATTGCTCGAGAAGGCCCTCAAGAAACAAAGGAATGTGATGATGGATAACTTTGCCTAGATCCTTCAATGGTTTCCCATCGACAGTGCATCCACATCCAACAACTACTCTGGAGGCACCACTCCTTTTAAGGTACAAGTAAGCTTTGACATTCCCATATTTGAGGCACCACTGTCAGCTATTGTCTTCCTCAAATAGATATTTCTAACAAGGTATCGTGTGTGTCAAACAGAGATCGTATGCCAAAGTTAAGACCTTGGGAAGTTGATGTACTAACTTACCCCAATGGGGCCATAGTTTTGTGTTTCATCTCCTAGGGTTAGGTTTTTGGATATTTAGGGTTTTCCATTGTTTCTCAATATTAAATAGGCCTTCAAGCCTAATTGTAACATAGTTTAGAGGCATGTAGCTGCCACATCTCTTCACAGAGATAAGCTACCATTGCCTGAGCTAGTCTTATTTCCATTCTATTTGTAAGGATATTTCAATATCTGATATTAATGAAATGAAGTTTTATTTTCTAATACATCTCTATATTTATGGTTATATCTGTAATTTGTTGCATTCCTACTTAAATTTGGATCATTTGGCCTCTTCCTAGGTAGGGAAGCTATAACCATGGATAATAACTTATATGTTTCATCTATATTTGGCAATTGCAAACTAATGCTAGCATTAGTTCATGGGTATTCAATGATATATCCATTAGGTTACATTCCATTTTTTGTTGAGATTATATGTAAATCGGTTGCCTGGTAGGTCTATGGATCAATCATCAACACCATCTATTCCCCTGCATTATATTAGAATAACTCTTGACCAAGTTTCCTATGATTCAACAAATATCCTTCATTATTATAGGAACCTCAGTTGCCATGTCATACAAACTTGTCATTTTCATGTCTAGGAGGTGGCTCTGTTTCCACCTGACATCCCCATAGTCTATAACATGTTGCGGTGTCTACTTGTGTTTTTGGAAATGTAAGTGCTCCATTTTATGATAATGGAAGAAGTTGTTGTGGATGCTCAAAGAAGAGCTTAGGAAAGCTAAAGGGTCCTTCAATAGGGAGTTCAAGATGAAATCTAGGAGGTATATGATTCTTTGGTAGCAAGTTGCAGGTACATTCTAGCAAGTAGAATGATCTAATGAAAATGATGTCTCACATTGTAGGTATTCCTTCTATTCTTAGTGTTGAGTTTACTTGAAATTACATGCTCTCATTGTATTCAAGCTTGTATATTAGTTGAGTAATAATACTAACATATATTTAGAAGCCCATAGGTAATCAGAGTAAGGATCCCTGATCAGATTGGTTCATAGTAATCAAATAGGTGAAATAAGGGGTATGTAATTCCCATAATAGATGCACTGATTAATAACCATATAAGCTTGAATATTCAGTAAGCTATAAGGTTATTCTATAATAACAATCACTTACCTTATTTGGTATAAGTATTACTAGTAACATGATAGTACTATGTAGAAGTTTTGATATGATGTGTTACCATTTAAGTCTTGCATTTGCTCTATTTTACTCTAAAGGAAGAATTAATTTTGAGATATTGTAGATGCCCCATACGATGTATGATATAATAAGAAGAAAGCCCCATATGCTTGAATTTGGTATAGGCTCCTCCCAAATTTGTGGCTTGCCTTGATATGGAACATATGCTTGACTCTAATCTTGTGAACAAAAACTTGAGAATGAACCTTATTTTCATTCTACATTGAACATGGGCATGGGTTGAATTTGTGTGTAAATTTGAGCCTGTCCTTGGAAATGGGCACTTATGCATCTGAGAATACCTTATTTTCATTATACATTGAACATGGGCTTGGGTTTGAATTTGTGTGTGAATTTGAGCCTCTTCTTGGAAATGGGTACTTATGCATCTGAGAATGAAATGGAGGCCAATTCTGAGAGACTGATTGAAAGTGGAATCAACCTATAGATTTGTTTTGACTGTAGGAACAAGTAGCTTTGATAGGGTAGTTAGAAGCATACAAGGCACACAAAAGTAACAATCAAAAGCATCTTTGACAGAGCACACAAATTATAGTTAGAAGCATAAAGGGCACCCAAAAGTAGCTTTGGGAGGGCACACAAATTATAGGTCATACAATTCATTTAGGTACTTTTATTTTTGAAATGTGTTAGTGTCTCAAAAGAAATGAAACAAGGTCCTAAAACTTCCTTGGAGGAATCAGCCTCCGCAAGATGCAAGCTAGAGGAGGCAGTGAAATGCATAAGTGTATCAAAAGAAATGGAAGTAGGATCCCGAACCCTAGGTATGCTTACTGCAGTGAGAAGATACAATGAATTACTTGTAATGAAGAAAAATAGAATCCCTTGAAATGAATAAAAGTAAAATTGCGCCATTATTAGCTTAGGGTGGGATCTACTTACATATTCGGGTGTTGGTATCGGATTACTTCTCTTTATGATGGTCGATAGGGATCCTCATTGTGTGAATTTTATATATTGTGGATCTATATGCAACTTTTTTTGCTTGATGATAGCATAATAGAGGGTGTTTGAAGGCTTAGACTAGGAGAGGGAAAACTATGGAAACTCCTGGTAGAGAACGACTTTAAATTCTATCGACAATTTGTTTGAGACAAAGCATTTATCTTGTTTATTTCTAATTTGGTTTCTAGGCACCCCCTTATTGAATGTGTTTATCATTTCTACAAGGGTTTGGTGACTTCCAATTGCTTCTTTAAGCCTTTTTTATGGCCTTTGTTAGGGGAGCTAGCTAAGGTATTAGGTGGACTAGGAGTGAAGTAGGTGACAGGGAGGTGGATTCAACGTTTGAGTTTTGTAGCATATTAGCGCGAAAACCATTTTCTCTCCATATAGGAATATTATCATGAAATAATGTAAAGGTTTAAGATCACATGCTATGTTGTAGATACAAAGTGGTGATGAACATGGCTTTCATGTAAGGGCCCACATGGTCCATCACGGTCATTTTTTTTTCATATATTTGTTTCATATTTTTTTATAATAATAGAGAATAGGACCTCCAATTTATCCACGAAAAAATTCAAATTAGTCATATGCAACTAGAAATAACATGCTTTAAGTGTGAACAGGTTGTAAATACCTCTCTCAGGGTAGTTGGTAATACACTTTCGACAACATCCTTTGTTACCATCTCCATCATTATTGATGATGTGTTCAAGGAATTTTCAGGTCAAAGAGTTCCTGTAGAATGTAATTTTATTAAGCATGCGCTTTATTTCTTGAGTTTTTTGAGAGATGGTTGAGATATAAGACCATTTTGAAAGAGGCCTTTTTCTATAATGCATGGATTCATCATTTCCATTTTGAGTGTTTCTTCTAAATATGATGTTAAGGGATCATGGAATGGGCTTGAAAAATATCTTGTTACCATTTATTATCCCTTATCCATATTTGATGTAGTCGTTGTCATTTAAGAGAATGCACCAAAAGTTTTTCATATATCTACTGCAACGACTATATGAGGGGTTTATAAGGAAGCTTTACAAATCACCCACATTAGTTAATTAGCTGGGATAGGTTTCCCTAAAGTCACGATAAAATATTTGAAAAAAATGACTAGTTTAGATCATAACCTTAATGCAATATGAAGAAATATTAACTTGGCTGGTGTATATTGCTCTCTCCATATTGAAATTTTCTTGTGGTGTTCTCTCAAATGTGCAATATTGTTCTTTTTGAAGTGACTCGAAATTCTGAGCATTTCTTAACCAACTGTGAAGTGAGCCTTTTGAGTGTTTTTTCTGATGGCAAGGCTTAGACGAGATTAGCACTAATCCTTCCTCACTCAAATAAAAGAATGTGATGGAACTTTACACATGATCATCTTCTGCTACAAGCTTCTCACCTCTCTAATCACATATGAATGGAAAAGAAATCATATTAAAAAATCATTATCTAGATGGCCTTATTTTTTATTACAAATGGCCTTAAGCATGGGTTGGGTCTAGGTCCTATTAGTTATAGTTTTTTTCCCCATTGTTTTCTTTGACCTTGTTACTTGTTGGAAACAATTGTGTCTTGCATTGAACAACTAGTAGATATTGCCTCACGCTTGTTTGAACACTATGATATTTCTTTCCTTATGTGAACATATGATTTGCACTTCAATAATTTAACACTTTTGACTCTCTTCATTGCTTCTGAATTACATGCCTTGCAATGCCCTTCTTCCAATCATTTATGGTTTGGTATTTTGGTGCAAAGTCATGTACTATGTAATTTAGGGTATCAAGGTATTTGACTGTAAAACCTAATATTTTTCTCCCTCACCCAAGTTTTTGTTTTTGCAATTCTCTTAACTGAAATAGAAATAGTAGACATTCCCTAAGTTAGGGTATTCTTTTAATAATGAACCTTTAATTTAGTCAAGTTTTATGCCTCTTAGAAGATTTTATTCTTTTGTTGATACTTGTTGTGTGTGATTTCAGTCAGACAAAGCTTTGATGTTAGATGAAGCAATGAAGTACATGAAAACACATCAATTGCAAGAAAAAGTAAAATATTTATATCATATGAAAGATATATCTTGTCATTTCAAAGTATATTAGTTATCATTTTTCATATTTTTCTTCCTCGCCTAATGATGTCCATTTTTCCTTCTTTTACATCTAGATAATTTCAATGGGAGGTGGAATGGGTATGCCTCCATTTTTGTTTCTTGGAGGTACGCAATATACCACAAATGGCACATATATCTCCTATGGGAATGCTAGATATGGTTGCCACTTTAGGTTGACATATTATGTCATTTCCTTCATGCATGCATCGAAGCATCCAGTTCCATAATTTTTTGCCAAGCTACATTGCCCTTGTCTAGAATACCTGGACCAAGCCTTCCAATGTCAAGGCTTCCTAGACCAGGATTACAACTATCAGGGTTGTCTATATCAACACTTTTATAACCCAAATTACCTGGAAAAACATAGCCTACTTTAGTTTCAACCTCAATTTCAATTTCAACTAATTTGCAAGACCATACACAGAATGCAATTTGTGATGGATTATAAAAATTATATGAAGCATCATCATATGCAAGGGTTACCCCATGTTGGGGTTGTGAGTGAGAAACCATTTTTTTCTACTAAGATCTAGATATAAATCTAGTAAAATGTCATGTGGTTTTACCATGCTATTTATTTTTCTACTCACTCTAACCAAGACAATTTTAAATTATTTAAAAGAATATTTTATTGTTATTTGTCTAGATGTTGAATGGTCTAATTTTTTTCTTATCCTTTACTAGGTAGTGAATGCAAACTTTTACAATGTTTCAATGGCATAGCCACCACCTCAAAATCCAATTCAGTTTGATGGTAGGGGAGTCCACAATACAGTTAGTGCATTTGGAAAAGTCGGAACCATTGGTAAGCATCATGATTGTTTTGAATTAGTTACCGGAGAATCCACGGTATGAACATTTTTATGCCAACGTTTCAAATCCCAACTGGGATCCATCTTTAGGACTTATGAATGATGATACAAGAAGAGCTGCTTAGAAGGAAATAAATAATAATGTGGATAATAAATTTTAGAATTAGCAGAATGTCGGCTAAATGTTTATTTATTTTGATTTATTTATTATAATTTATTGATTGATTGATTATTTATTACAATAATTTATTTTACAGGTGAGTGAATATAATAATTTCAAAATTTTTTAAAAACCTAAATGGACTAATG
>APFE031176220.1:968-16388 GCA_000404065.3 Pinus taeda
TTACCCAAAACGGGGGCCCACAATTTGGCGTTTCATCTTCTAAGGGTCGTTTTTGGAATGTGAAGGTTTTTCCATTGTTTCTCAATAATAAATAGGCCTTCGAGCCTCATTGTAACACAAGTTCGGAACAGTTCAGAGACATGTAGCCGCACATCTCTTCTCAGAGATAACCTACCATAGTCCTAGCTAGTTTATTTCCAATTCTGGTTGTAAGCATATTTCGGTATCTTCCATTAATGAAATGAAGTGTTATTTATGTTGCATCTCTATGTTTATGGTTATCGCATCTCTGTATTTATGGTTATCTCTGTAATCTGTTGTGTTCCTATTTAAATACGGATCAGACTCATACTTTGATAATGTAGAGGCCACACCATTTGCAAAAGATACACATGAATTAGAAAATGAGTTGCACTTGAGTAAGATAAAAGAATTGATAGATCAGTTAGAAATAAACAAGCTCTTACAAAAGATTTTGAAGAAATAAAATAAAGCATATAAGAAAAATAATGCAAAGTTAGTCAGGAAGAGTGAAAATTTCAATGAGAAGGTAGGAAAACTGAAGAGAAAGAATGATTTACTTTGCAAACAGGCATTCAAGTGGCTCAAAGATAAAAACATGTGGAAAAACAATTATGAGAAATAGAAGGTAAAAGTTACTATTTACAAAGAGGAATAATGCAAGGGGATTGATTATCTTCTAGAGGCAACACAACGAGAAGCATTAGGGTCAGGCACGATAATTACAGCAGATGTTAGAAGTTCCAAGAGAAAGAAACAAGCATGAGGACATGCTTATGAATCAGCAAGGGGGAGATGTTGGCCCTGATTTTGGTTTAGTTTTTCTTAAGAAAACATACTTAATTGTTATATTTTCTATCCATTTTCAATCACATCCACCTCATTTTGATGTATTTTATGCATATTCATGTATTTAAATTTAATTTTGCAACTTTTGGAAGTTTTTAAGAAAATTGAATTTCGAGTGCAATTTTTGGACAGAATCAGAAATTCCTGTAATAGCTATATGGATGTCATATTTGCATGACACCTAGGCTCTAGTTGGATCCATTTATGGAAATATTTTGAACTAGCAATGAACTAAATCCAATTTGTTCGGTCAAACCAAGCTAAATCAAGCACGGTCAAAGCTAGTCAAACAGGACCAATCATTCAGAAAATCCATAGGAGATAGGGCAGTGTAATGATTTCATAGGATTTTACATATTTTTAGTGATAGGTTGGATGAATTCGACTTGGATAGGTTGATATGGATATATATAGTTATTAGAGATACTTTATATCAATTTGTTTCATGATCTTCTATTTAAGCCAAAACTTTGAAGGCTTATGCCATGTAGAATTTGTATAATTTTAGGTTGAGACATCTGAATATTTGAAGTTTATTTGAGGAACGTGTTCTACTTTAATTTTGTTGTTAAATGGTGTGGATGATTGATTGAAGTTGCAGTAGTTTATAATCTCTTCAAGTGTGCAAGGCAAGGGTGGAGGGCCCCCACTCCAAGCTAAGTACACTTCATTGTTAAACTAGCTTGATTTTCATAAACTAGTTTCTTCTGATTTGTTTACTTGTTTTGCTTCAGATTTGCTTACTTGATTTGATGTATGATAATTTATGTTTTTTGATGAATCTTGGTTTATTTATCATCTTGATATGAAGGGAAAACATAGTGTTCAATTTGAACACTCCTTCTATTAGATTAATGAATAAAAACTGAAGTTCATCTTTCTTGTTATCAGTAATTTTATGAAATTCCAGTTATAGCATAATGATGAATTAATTTGTCATGAGGAATATCACGGATCTCCTAATTTAGGAGCCTATTGCATTATTTATTTGTGGATCTTAAACTTTTTTCAATTAATATTTTTTTATTTCTATTCATCAAGTAATATTGTAGAAGAAGGACACAAATGGATCTCCTAAGTTAGGGGCCACTTCATCTCACATATATTGCATAAGTGAATTAGAAATTATTTTATTAGATTTATATTTATAATATGTATTTCCTTAGTTATTCATATTATATCTTCTAAGCTTGACTACATCTGATATCCATACATTTTGGACATGCCTCCAAGTTTTATAAACTTGGATTGATAATGGGATACTTGTGTTAATTTGTGTTAATAAATTAGCTCAACACACCCCTTGCCACTATTTATTAGGTGGGGGTGGTTATAAAGATTGGGTAACATACAATATTATAATACTTTATTTTATGTAATCAATATATCTGTAACAATTAATATATATGTGTTCCATCCATAAATTTAATTCACTAGTAGATAAAAACTTAATATTTACAATATGACAAGATTTTTAATCATGAATATTTACAATGGATATTATTAACTTCTATGTAGGTTTTTTTACAATACCATGGGCCAATACCCACAGGATAAATATAGAGAGGGAGAGGGAAGAAAATTATAATACCATGGGCTACTACCATGGTTTATCAATACCATGGGCCAATATCATGGGGTTTTAATTGTATTTTCTTTAACATGATTGATCTAAAATATATGTTTAATATTTTACAACCAATTATGTTTTTTTATTAATTTAGATACTTTATTAAATACAATATAAAGGGATCATATTTAAGAAAGAGAGTGATATCGAAGGGATAATAGAGTGTGGGAGAGATACATAGAAGTGAGAGACACAAACATAGAGGTGAGAGTCACAGTGAGACACAGAGGAGGGAGAGGGAGGGAGGGAGAGAGATAGAATTGGAGTGGGAAAGAGAGGGAGTGAAAAGGGAGTGATGAATATGGAATGAGGGAGAGAGGAGACCAGGGAAGAGAGGGAAAAGGAGAGGATAAAGATAGGGAATTAAGGGGAAGAGAGAGATAGGAAGACATAGATATGGAGGGGGGGGGAGAGGATGAGAGAGGAGAAGGAGATAGGGAGGGGAGATGTGACAAATTTAAGGGTGGAGAGAGAGTGTGTTTATGATGGGGGAGAGATAGAGGGAGGTGGGGGATAAGGGGAGAGAGAGGAAGGAAAAAGAGAGAGGAGAGAGAGGGGGGAGAGAGATGGAGTTGGAATTGGAAGAAATACATAGAGAGAGAAAGGTGGAGAGGGAGTGACAAGGAAGATATGGAGATTCAGAGAGAGAGAAAGAGAGAGAGAGAGAGAGAGAGAAGGTGGAGAGAGAGAGGGAAATCAAGAAGGAGGGAGAGAGAGATAGATAGATATGGAGAGAGAGTGTGTATTTTTTGGGGGTGAGAAGGAGAGACAATGGGAGGTATAGATATAGATGGGGTTTAGGAAGGGGTAGAAGAGAGAGGAAAAGAGAGGGAGGGTGGAAGAGGGATAGATGGGAGATAGAGATCTAGATGGAGGTGGTAGAGAGAGAGAGAGAGAGAAAGGGAAGAGATAGAGAGGGAAATGAAGAGGGAGAGATAGATAGATAGATAGATATCAGAAGAGAGAGAGAGAGTGACATATGTCTAGGGGGTTGAGATAGAGAGACAAATAAGGATATATGGAGGGAGGTATAAATATAGTTGGCAAGGGGAGAGAGGAAAGAAGAGAAAGATAAAGAAAGTTAGGGAGAGGTAGATAGAGTGAGACGGTAGAGAGAGGGAGGGGAAGAGAGAGAAGGATAGGGGGAGAGAGATAGACAAAGAATTGAAGGTGGAGAGAGAGGGAAGAAGACAGTGTCTCATAGAGACAAATATAGACATAGAAGTTAGATCTAGAAAGTTATGAATATTTTATATTTTCACTCAAATATATGTATTGATTTCAACGTAGTTGTTGATTTCTAATCCTATTTGATAACATTCACTATATGCATTGATTTCAGTGCATATGTTAATTTATAATTCTATTTAATACCTTACACTAGATGCATTGATTTTAGTGTCGATGTTGATTTCTACTCCTATTTGATTGCTTGCACAGGATTAATTGGTTTCAGTGTAGATATTGATTTCTAATATTATTTGATTTCTTTCACTATATGCATTGATTTCAGTATAGATGTTGATTTATAATCCTATTTGATCATTTGCACTAGATGCATTGATTTTATTGTAGATGTTGATTTTGTATTTGATGCAATAAGATGTATGATGTACAGTAATTTTAAAGTAATTATATTAATAGTGTGCATTGATTTCAGTGTAAGCACATCTCTACCTCCTCCATCTATATCTCTATCTGCCATTGTCTCTCCTTATCTATCTCTCTATATCAACCCTTAAACATACACACTCTCTCTCCATATCTATCTGATGCAGGAGCATCAAGACCATTTTTTCATTTGTAAATATGTGATAAAAGGGGGGTGTGACAATTTTTAATATTTTATTAATTAATTTGTTATTTTTAATAAAATATGAGATAATTATGAAAAGTGACGATTATGTAAATATTATTTTAATAAATAAAAGGATATGAGAGAAATAGTTTAGGAGCAAAATTTGGGATTAGGATTTCTATGTATGGGATTAGTTGAGGATTAAGTGGAGAGATATTTTGAGTGAATTAAATGCATTATTTGTGTATAAATAGGAGTGGTTTTTGTGAAGAAAAATACACTTGAATAGTTGGAGAGAGGGAGAGTGGTAGAGAGAAGGTTTTGAACAACCAAGGTTGTAAGCCTCTGGGCAAATTGTAAGGGCCACAGCTGTTGAATATCTAGCCACGAAGAACAGTTTGTAAGTATTTTCGTTGTTAACATGATAAGTTTGTTTCAGAGTTTATTGGTGAATTTATAAATTGGGTATTTAAATGTTGTGATTTGGAATAAGAGTGCGCATATGGACATTTGATGATAATTCAATGAACCTGAGTAAGATCGAAGATTATGAGGAAAATTGAAATTGAACTTTCAATCCTGATATACAGCTCTGCATATAAGTTATTAACCTCGGCATGATAATTGTTAAATTATGTTGGTTGAATGAATGGTTGTTTTAATACCAATCTGTAGTTGATTGACAACAACGAAAGGAAGAGAGCGCCAGTGAATATGAAGTCATGAGCTTCATAAGAAACCTAGAAGGTTCGAGTTTAAAGAGTTGTGTTTCTAATAGAAAATGAATGTGTTTTGATTCTGCTACATGTATGAGTCACGCTGGTATGGATAGTGTTGAATCAATTTACTAGCACGGTAGAAAAGCAGTGGAACATTTTTTGTATCGATGTGATCAATTCATAGTTATTGAGTGACAGGTTCTGTGTGCAAGGCTTTTTGTATCTATTTGATTGAATCCATTTATAGTTATTAAGTGACAGGTTCTGCGTGCCAGAGGAGGATGTAACGAAACTTGGAGAGTCGACTTTATGAAAGGCGCTGAGCTAGTTTGAATATGTGTGAACAATTATTTTTAAATGCAAATCCAACTGTTGTATTAACTGCACGATGATATATAATGATGTCAATCAACATCATATGGGTCATAGTTTTGACCTGCACGGGTTTGTAACTATAAAATGCGGCAGAGCGTTGAAGGATTGAGGAGGCAATGGCGCTTGGTGGTGGAGGGATAACTGAATACGTGGATCTCCTTATGGTAGATGCGAGTTCTGTTATGTCAAATTGTGGATAAATTGCAGAAATAACCATTGTTATGATATCCAAGACTGCGTTTTATATGTTTGAATGTTTATTAAGTTGCAGGTGGAAATCGATTGGTGGGAGAATCGTGAGTTGTAAGGTGAATTCACAGTAATTTTGATCAGATGTTGAAAGAGAGAGTTGAGTTAACTTGTGGTTTTAATGAGTAGTGTTTTAAAAAATAATATAGAATGCACAGTGAATATGAAACGTAGAGCTTCATAAGGGGGCACAGAGGTTTTTTTTGTTGGAATCTGTTCAGAATTTGATTGAGTTTGTGTGTAGGAATTCGTGCAAGAATTCACACAGTTTATTGGAAGCGTTGAAATGAATTTGATTCCAAAAAGAAATGGAGTCAATCCTTAGTGTGGAGAGAATCCGTTGTATCAATGAACGATAAAATAAGAGTTGTATAAGGTGCTTTGGTGAATGATGAATCTAATTCAATAAGTCAAGGGAAATCTATTTTTAATTTCATTCATTGAATATTAGAGTGGAAACTTGTGAGTGGATTCTAAATCCTATCTTTTGAAAAGGTGATTGTTGAATGTATGGTTTCATATCATGATCAGGCATGGGTTCCCTTCATAAAGGAACCTTAGTGTGAAAGAGTTTGTCTTTTAAAATAGCTTCCATTTATGTGATGATTTTATTATTGAAAAGCTTCCGCATGAAAATGATAAAGATGAAATTACCAGAAATTGAAATATAAGCTTCCGCATATTAATTAAGATTTCCAGTGGGTGAAAATTGTCTTAATATGGAGTTTTATTGGGCAGTTATGATGATGCATTTATATATGCATAGAACAGGAAAGATTTTGGGGTTTGCATGCCTTGCCTACATAACTATATATCTCTCTCTCCCTCGCTCCCTTTCCCCTCCCTCTCTCTCTCTTCCCCTTCTCTCTCTCTAACATTTCTCTCTCCATATCTATATCTCTTTCTCCCTCCCTGTCTTTTCCTCTCCCTTATTCCCTCTCTCCGACCCCATCTATATCTCTATCTCCCCTTGTCTCCCCTTCTCACCCCAAGAACATACACACTCTCTCTCAGTGTAAGCACAAATAAATTATTCAACCATTAATACAATACTTGAATTTTCATCCTAAATAAAATGTTTGATTACCCCAAATGTTTGCTTCTTGAAACTATAAAGTATTTATAATCAAGTACATTCTTGTTATTCCCATTTTCCATCATTCAAAATTGTTAGAAAATAACTACCATTGAAAATTATTTAGGTTTAACGCTCCATAAGTCACAATGACTGAATTTGGAGAAAACTACTATTAATATTGGAGAGAAGCAGATCCTAGATATGTTGTTTATTACAATAACGCGAGTTAAATATTTGAATGGTCTATGATTACAACTACTCTTTTCATATGATCGATATGAGAAAATGGAAAAAATAATAGGTGTGACAATAGGAACAGTCGAAGAAAATAGTTTTAGATTGATTGAAATGAACATTGTTTGTAATTGACTATATTCTTAGTATTCACATTGTCTATCTATCAAAATTGTTACATTGAAACTTTGCACTCAAAATTTGTATTTCATCATTTTTCGTCATTCAAGTTACTAACAACCTCTCTCATCTCAACAAACTGAAGTAACTAAGAACCAAATTGATATTAGACATATTTAGCATATTTAAAATGATGAAAATAATTAGATGTTCAACAATATTTTTATGACCGCACACGACTGAAACCAGCCTAGATCCATCTTAACATAGGATCTATCAAGTGCTAAGAGGGATCAAATCTCTCGAGGTGCAAACCTTTCCTCAATCTTTTCACTCAAAAAATAGGTTTCCACCTCAAGAGATTGGATCCCTCTCGGTGCTTGATAGATCCGGTGTTATGATGGATCTAGGCTAGTTTTAATAAAATGGTGGAAAATTAATATTTTATTGGAGAAGGGAGGATAATTATTATTTTATCATAATGGTGGAAAAATATTATTTTATTCCAATGGTGGAAAAAGTAGAGAATGGGCCCCACTTATAAAATAATAGGGAAAAGGGAGAATCTAAAAGCTATAAGGAGGCTCAATGGAGAATTATAAATAAAGTAGGGACTCAATTTCAATTCATTCGATTCTATCTATTTCATTGATTAGTGAAGGGAGCTCAAGCGAGTTTAAGAGTTTCAAGAGAAACTCAAGCTAACTTCGGTGGAATTCAAGTGCCACCCCACTTAGCTAATTGGGGAAGATTATATCAAATCTTCCATTGGTGGTCAATTGGTTTATTTGTTTGATTCAATATTGAAGATCTGATCATAATTGTTGCAGGGTATTGTTGATATCAAAGTCTTGTACTCACAAGTCTATTCTCCTACATCAAGGGGCCGAGTATCATTGTATTTCTAGAAGGGTCGAGCTCAAGGTTGGAGAGCCAAATCTGGAGATTTTTTCTAGTTCCCAAGCATCAAATTCAAGAAGGATGAAATTATAGCCTATATCAGAGGTATTATTTAGCCAATAAGATTGAGGTCGAGTCTCTTATTCATTGGCACAATTTTTTGTATGGTTTGTTGATTGCATATCCATTGACACAATTTTCTATATTGTTTGTTGATTGCATATCAATTGTTGTGGGGTTGAGTTCACTCAGTGAAAGGGCGAGATATTAGGCCAATGTGGGGGTTGCGTTCTATTTGGTATGGAGCTATGATTTAATGCATAATAGTGAAAAAACAATACTTGTTAATACCCCTTCTATGTGAGTTACATCAAAGGAAACATTTCCCTTCTATATGTTGTGTGTGTTGCCTCTTTTTTCAAGAAGGGTTTAGGCATAAATTGAGCACTATTTGTTAAATGTTCCTAATTCCATTGATTGAATATATTGAAGAGAAGGGGTTGTACTTGACTATTCTATATAACACATATTTTGGACAAGTTTAACCTCCATTGGGATCTCTTTTGTCATTGTGTGTGGATGTGAAGACAAACTCAATATCCATGAGTTTATTGTGGTTGTTAGTATGTTCATGGACCAAGTTCTTCCTTGTTTTCAACTAAGTAAATCTAGCCTTGTTGACCGTGGATTTTCTCCTTAAGATTGGACAAGTGTTGTGCATTGTGGTAGCATTTTGGGTTGCAAAGAATGAGTTTGAGAGGTGCATGCAGAAGGGACATTATTATGAAATCATGAACATCGTTACAGTGAATCCTATGCATAAAAAAATTTAGGTCATATAACTACTGATAAGTGGGGATGCGTTGTTTATGGAAGCACCGAGCACGTGGCCATTTGGGAAGCTATGCTATTAAGGCTGGATCAATGTTCTTGTATGACTAATATTTCACTAATATGTTGTTGGCTTGTTGGGGCCTGACCTAGGTTTAGATTTAATTAGCCAAACAAATCCCGATACTACTAGCCCTTTTGGAAACTATCCATGGAGCACGGACTGAGGTCTCACCTCAAGTAGTATGGGAGGGTGCTAGAACTAGGATTTTGCACCTTGGAGATGTCTGAGAAGCTCGACTGGTCCATTGTTTGTTCTTGCGCGTAGGTTGTTTTGCACACTTCCCTGTCCCTCGCGGCCTGATGCACTGCCTTTGTGCAGCCCTTCCCAAGGGCTGTGCACTACGCTCTGCGCTATTCCCCATGATCAAGCTTATATTCTTATACCAATTAGAATCCTTGTATTATATTTATTTATATAGAACATTCATATAACTTCGTGCAAATCTTAAACAGTTAACTTACAAATCATACCCAATAGCACATAAAATAGGAAAAGATACACAAAAATATTATAAAATATTCTCTTTATTGATTTTCCCTTTGGTTATAGACTTGACCTACCTTGCACACTCAACTGTAGGAGTCCGTGCACTCAGGTGCGGACTACTAGGCCTCTGCATACATAGTTGCAGATCCTTCTCCTACTCTACGGCCCACATACACACTTTACACCTTGACTCAATCACTTATAATTCTCATGCTCTCTTAGTTCTTCCATATTAGTTATCTTCTACACTTAGAGCCTCACTCTGTTTATACAATCCCATGGTCCGTAGACCATGGGTAGGTCTATTTAGCTGACATTACATTACGAAGCTAGGGTAGACAACCTTGTGACTCTATTATGACTTTGCACTCTGTGCCCACAATTTGCAAAGCTTTTACAAAAGACTTTGCCAAAATTTGGGCTTTAAGCCCCAAAACATGCCTTAGGGGGATTCCATGCCCAACAGGCCCCCAACACAAACATCATGACTCACCCTCAAGTCACTCTGTTGGAGAGGAGATCTTCATGTGGAATCCCTTCAACTGTCCTCGAACTGCATCAAGGTCGACAACACATTGAGTTGTTGCTTGCTAGATCTGCTGCATTCATTGTTCCAAGACCTCTATGTCGGGAGTGCTTCTCTACATTAGTACATGCAACCCCTGCATGTGTGTGAGATTGCCTTCAATTTCTTCTGTGATGGCGAAGGCCTCCTTGATCCAAGGCTGAACGCATGCCTTCAGGACTGCTTCCTTATGTCGTGCCATGTCCACCTATTCTTTTAGCACCTTGGCCTGCTACATCCACACAAGCCTTTGAGTGAGGACCACTGTCTATGCAATTCCTTAGATGTTGTCATACTATTGTTAGAGTTCTCACGCCTCTGTCTCTAAGGGCTAGATGTTGGGGTCCTCCTACAGATTTGTGAGGACCTCAAGTGATTCTTCCAACATGTTGGTGTAGTCTCGCACTACACCGTCAATCTCGCCCAAACCTGTTGTGATAGTGCTAGCGCGCTACTCTTTGACCTCCAAAGAGGTGGACGATTGTGCCTTTAACCACAACTCAACGATTTGAAGGTTCATCTCTAGCTGAACCTTTTTCATTTCTTCCCATGCCTCACACACCCTTACTGCTAACATGTGGATGCGTGCCTCTACTGCTATGTCTGCTAGGATAACTAGGTCTGGGACGCTTTGACAGGCTTCGTCGATTACCTGCACCAACTATTGATTTTGTGACACCAATTCATCGTGTTGCAAGATCAATTGTTCCATGTTTATCTTTTGTTCATTGAGAACTTGTAGTGCGCTGCTCTCCTTAGCTCGCAACTCTGCAGTTATCCCATCCTACAAAACATATAAGATCTCCCACAAGAGTGCAACCATATTGATACCTAGACCCTTCAGCACACTCACTGTAGGCCTGTTGGCCTCATTTGTTGCCACAAGTTCCCCTTCCAGTAACACTATGATATTTATTACCCATGCATGCAACATTTATTCTGGTGTCATTGTGCTGACTGCGAGGCTGCTACCAACCTGAGGAGGGTGTGCCTGTAATTCTTGCATCTACACTTTGAGGGCCCCTAACACAATTTGGTTCTCCTACATGAAATATTAGAGAGCCTTAGAGGTGACATCGTGCATTGTCTCGCCGATGTCATGCAGATCACCTTTGGTTAGGGTGATTGGGTCAATTGACAACTTCGATGCTTTGACCTTATTACATGACCCTTCTTGCTTTGTTGGGTGCTAGTGCTTCAACTGTATTAACGCAATTTGGGGCTCCACGCCTTCCTCTTCTGTCTCTGCTTCCTCTATTTTCTGCCCTGGCGAAGGCGTTGTTTGGCCTTTGCCTGCCTTCACGGCTGCCTCCTGTGTTGTTGCTGCTGCTGCAGCCTTTTCCTATTTAGCTACTTTCTGTGGAGTGTCCCATTCCACCCGCACTTGTGCTGCTGCTGCTTTCTCCCTTCTCTTCTCTGCCAACTGTGCGATGTGTAGCTTGGACTCTTCTTTCTTTCTCTATGCCATTGACTTTTTGATCTCTGCGATGTCTAGGGTGCGCGACTCTAGTGGCCATGGTTTTAGGATGTTAAAGATAACATCGTTGGTGGCTACAAAGGGTAGCTTCCTCCACTGCTTACTTGTGTCTTTGCGTGCTCTCATATAAATGTTGTCCATGTCTGCTTTGAATTCTGCAAAACTCTGCAGACTATTGTAGACAGTGGGCGACAACCATGGCTTACAGTTGATCCCCATTCTGAGGTTCATCGCCATGAACACCCAGAATATTTTGCTATTGTAGATCCTAGTGGCATCCTTTGCGGCCCAGAGCGAAGTGTACTTCACGGCCTTTGGTAAATCCCTAACAATTATGGGGAATTGGCCATCCTTCAGCAATTCCCCTGCCATGAGAACTATGGATAGTAGAAGCCCTGCATAGTGGAACATTTTTCCCTATTACTGAGCTTCATGGCAATTCTCTAAAAATTTCATGTAGATGAACTCAGACCAGTTAAACTGGACCCCCTCCACGCACTACTCAAGTAGTGCGACCACTAGTGTGGGTACCTTGTCTGTGCTGCACTTGCGCATAACCTTTCCTACTAGAATTTGGGTTGCCACAAGTACTCCTTTGTCCTTGATGCTAGAGATGGCATAGCCCCTCTTCTTATTTTCCAGTTGGTACTTTCTCCTAATGGCCTTCGCGATGGCCAGATTACTGCTCTTTCCTTCTGATATGGCTACGGGGTCCTCTCCTTTGCATGGAAGGTGGGAAATTCAGTGGATCAAGTTTGTTGTGATGGGGATGGGCTCCTCCAGCCACAAACATCCATCATGCACTAGGCAGAGTAGCTACCTGATGACGAAAATGGTTACTGTGCGTAGTGTAAGTGCGGCACCCAGAGAAAATTCAGTAGCCTGGCCTTTTCAACTCTGCACAACCACTTTTGTGGCTCTAATTCTATTACCTCCACCACAGTGTTCTGCTTAGGCTTCATGATGGTTAAGGTTGCAAGGTGAGGGAACTTTGCATGGTCAGCGAGATCCCAATCCTCCAATTTCAAACTCGACACCTGTCCTAGGTGTGTGCCCTCAAAGATAATGTTGTCTGGGAGGAGCGGGGTCTGGATCAAGCTCTTGGTCTCGTCAAAATCCTTGGGCACTCTGGAGTTTCCTTTCTGAAGGGGGACATAGGTGGGAAGTTTTGTCGAGGGCAGGTGCGTAGGCTCAGCTTTGACCTCCATGGCTTCGTCCTTATCTTTTGCGATGAGCAGGTCCTCTAGGTTTTCTTCTTCCTCATTTGTTTTGATGGTGGCAGCTTTCTCGTTGTTCACCATTGTTAGCTTGGTGCACAGTGCATTTTGCAGGGACACATGTACAGGGACCATTGCTTGTTTATCCTTTTTGGGTATTCGCGTGCGCGGTGATTACAGGATTTCTGCCACAATCCTAGCATCTTCTAGTGCATCCCCCATAGTTAGGGCCTGTGCGGCCTCATCATCAGTTATGTCTGTTATCTCCATAACGTCTTGATCCAGATTTAAACAGGAACGCAATAAAATACAGAGATAACCATATACACAAAGATGCAGCAGAAATAATACTTCATTTCATTAATGGAAAATACTAAAATATGCTTACAACCGGAAATAGAAATAAACAAGCTAGGGCGATGGTAGCTTATCTCTGAGAAGAGATGTGTGGCTACATGCCTCTGAACTGTGTTACAATGAGGCTTCGAAGGCCTATTTATTGTTGAGAAACAATGGAAAAACCCTTCACATTCCAAAACCTAACCCTGGAAGATGAAACGCCAAATTGTGGGCCCCGTTTTTGGGTAAGTTGGTACATCAACTTCCCGGGGTCGCGAATTGGTCGTCTTATCTCCGTTTGACGTGCATGATAGCCCGTTGGAAAGATCTCTCCGAGGACTACGACGGAAAAGACGATTTTTAGTCTCGAAAAATCGCTGGCGGTAGATTTCCCAAAAAACGTCGTTTAGGGCCTCAAAATGGCTCCGGAAGTTTAGGACCCGAAAAACTGCTAAAAATAGTAAATTGTGCTATAATTAAGGAAACTGAAAAAAAAACTGCACGAAGCACTTAGAGGGGATCCAAGTCGAATTAGCGGGTGGCCACCAATATCCACTTGGATCATTCCTCCCCCCTTAGGAAGCAATGGTCCCCATTGCGTTGAGTTCCTCCATGAGATGAGGGAACTTCTGCTGCACTTGGTCCCTGGTGAGCCCTTGCCTTGGTGAAGGAGTTGTCCTGCTTTGACAACTCGATATAGCTGGATATTCTGCTGGCGAGTGTGCTTGATCTGTGTGTCCATGATCCGATCAGTTGCATCTTGTTCCATGCACGCTGGATTTAACTCTGTGGGTGTGAGTTGTTCTGCAATGTCGGACGTGTCTAGTAATGGCGGAAAGTATGGCCGAAGGCGGTCGACATTGAACACCGGGTGCAGGCCAAGGAATGGGGGAATGCTGAGCTCAAATGCATTGTCTCCCACAGCCTTGGTAATGGTGTAAGGGCCATATCGGAGTGGTTTGAGTTTCCGATAGGCTCCGGTAAGGCGTTCCTTTTGCAAATGCAACCAGACTTTGTCACCCACCTGAAACTTGTGTGGCACCCGATGCTGATCATGTCGTTGCTTGTACTTAGCATTAGATTTCTCCAGAATGTCATGAACCTGCTGGTGAATATGTTGGATGTGCTCAATGAAGCTGTTTGCCTTATTTGTTACGGACTGGACATGAGCAGAATCTACATGAGTAGCTGCAAATGGCATGGACACATTGATGGGACATAGTGGCTGGAATCCCAAGCCCACCTGAAAAGGGCTATGGCCAGTCAAGCTGTGGAGAGCTCGATTGTAGCTGTGCTGAACATAGGGGAGGCTCTCGTCCCATGTGCGTGGATGCTTTGAGTTGTACATGCGCAGAATGTGTACGATCATCCTGTTGACAACCTCTATTTGGCCATCAGTTTGAAGGATGGAATTGCTGTGGACTTAGTGAGTTTGTTCCAAGCATTGACCAAGGCTGGACCAAAATGTGCTGAGAAACCGACTGTCCCGATCTGAGATGATAGACTGTGGGATCCTAAAGTGCATCCACACTCGTTCGAAGAAGAGTTTAGCAGTGGCTTCTGCTGTGATATTCTTCTTGTAGGCCATCATAATGGCCATCTTGAGAACCTGTCGACGACCACAAAAACACAGTCATTTCCATGCTTAGTGGAAGGAAGGCCTGACATGTAATCCATGGAGATGGATTCCCAAGGTCGACTAGGGGTAGGCAACGGGGTATAGAGGCCTTGCTTCTTGATGGTCGGTTTGGCAATGGCGCAGGTAGTACATGACCTGATGTACTTCCCGATATCTTGTCGAAGATTTGGCCAATAGAAATACTTCTGCAGTACTGCCACCATTTTTTCAACCCCAAAATTCCCAATAACCTGACTGTAGTGTGCTTCCCAAATCATCTTGGCACACTCGCTTGAAGGAACACAAAGGTGACCCAGGTGGCATAACAGGCCATCCTGGAGGTGAAAATCTAGAACATGCTGACCCTCCAAGAGGTTATGGTATGTGTGGCTGAATTTTGGGTCGCTTTTGTAGAGCAGTGGCCAATCAGAAGTCTCATGCCCACAAGAGTTGAGCACGGTGGTTAACGCCATGATCGGTGGTCGACTGAGGCAATCTGCAACATTATTAGTGCTGCCCTTCTTATACTTGATATTCAAATGGAATTGTTGCAGGTGTGTGGACCACATCTGATGGCGATCATTCTACAATTTCCCTTGGGTTTGTATGAACTGCAGGGGTCAGTGGTCTGTGTGGATGACCATTTCGTTCCCCAAAATGTAATGCTTCCATTGTCGGCAACCCTCAACAATGAAATACATCTCTTTAACATAAGTGGGATACTTCCGGACTGTGTCTGAAAGTGTTTCACTGTGATATGCCACTGGATGCCCGTGTTGAGTAAGGACTGCCCCAATAGCATAGTCAGAGGCATCTATCTCGACCTCGAATGGTTGTTGTAAATCTGGTA
>APFE031176223.1:4590-36339 GCA_000404065.3 Pinus taeda
TGGAGGAAATAGAGGCCATGTCAGGGTCTAATAGAATAGAAAGAGGGTGCATCAGAATAGAAAGAGGGATGAAGGACCAACAGGACAGTAGGCAGTCGAAGGGAGAAACAGCCAGTAGAGAAACAATCATGCTCAAGCATTCATTGTGACAATAAGAACATAAGCTTGAACAGAAATTTGTTCTTTATATAGAGTTCAGTGCAGCTAACAAGTAGACTGACTAAAGTTGTGTGAAGACATTATCAGAGAGCACAAAGACTATTGGAGACTCTATGTGGATAGTATGGAGAGTTGTAAAGACTTCTCCATAAGAAGATTGGTTGTCATTGATGTTGTAGCATGGAGACTACAGTGAAGCTATAAACAGACAAAACTCAGTAGAGTAGATTTCTGAGAGCAGAATATTATTACCAAAAGTGTCTTGACAAGATTGGATTGGAGTCCTTGGGACTGGTGCCTCAGAAGTAAGTAGGATTGGAGTCCTTGGGGTTGATGCCTCAGAAATAGGAAGGATTGAAGTCCTTGGGAGTTTGTTCTCCTAAGTCCAAGATTGGTGTCTTGGAGAAATAGAGTTGTTTCTCTAGAGGTTGGAGCCTCACCAAAGTCCAAGTTGGAGCTTGGAAACTGATTTTAACCATCTATATATTGTATCTATTTTACTGCACAGTTTATATTAATAAAAGCATTTATTCTTGTTGTTCATCTTGTGTTATGAATATATATGTTTTAACTGGTAAAATAATAGTGGGAAAAAGAAATACTGATTCACCTCCCCTCTCAGTATTTCTAACAATTGGTATCAGAGCAGGTACCTTCATTCATAGCTTAACAGCTTGAAGGTCGACATTTAGAACACAAATCAAGGTCAAGGAAGAAAGTCTCCAATCCTCCTAAGGATGTGTCTCCCTCTACTACTAAAATAGAAGACAATCAATTTGATGAGGCTCCAAGGCTCAATGGGAACTTTAATATATGGGAAGTAAGAATGAGGAATTTCTTACAGACTCAAGGGATTGAAATCTGGAAATCAGTGATTGATGATAGCAGGATGGATAGAGAATCCAAGGAGTACAATGCAAAAGTAGCAAAGGCAATCTTGAATGTGCTACCTAATTTTGTAAAGAATAATCTAGGAAAGTATTCATCAACAAAGGATATATGGGACAAACTTCATGACCATCACTCAAAAGGAGCACTGGCCAAGACCATCAATCAAGAAGGAGATCCTAAACCCGTCATAGAAGCTGAAAATGAGAATGATGACATCAAGGCTAAAACAGACTTAGAAGATGAAGAGAATGAAAAAGATTTTGTAGAAGAACTCCTTGCTAAACTTATGATTTCCATGGAAGAAATTAACAATTTGAAAGAGGAAAATGAGGAACTTAAGAAGAGAGCACTAATTGGTAGCCAAGATCAAACAAGGAAGAAAGTTGACCTCATGAAGCTTCAAGTACAAGAAAGGGATGAAGAGCTTGCCAAGCTTAAGAAGGAATATCATCAAAGCAAAAGAAAGCATCATGAAGAAGTCATATCATGACAAATCAATTGGATAAAGCAAAGAAGCAGGACGATATCTTGTCAAGCCAACTTGAACAAAGGCACAAGAGCTTGAACAAACTTGAAGAAGAGATTGGTCAATACAAGGTAGAGGTCTCCTCCTTTAAGTCTCAACTACAAGAAGCCAGGAAACAGGCACAAGGAGCTGAGAATAAAATGGAGAGCAGTCAAGCAAAGAATGAAGAAATCTTCAAAGTGAAGTCAGATATCATCTCCCTTAAAATAGAAGCAGATGAAGCTACTCGTATCAAGGAATAAACTGAGAAAAAACTTGCTAAGAAGAATAATGAGTGTGAAATATTGGAAGAAGAAATTATCTTCCTCGGAACAAAGGTTGAAAGGATGAACAAAACCTTGAAGAGCTCTCAAGCCTTGGATGACATGCTCAACTATCACAGATCTCCATCTGATAAATCTGGTCTCAGATATGTAGGTGAATCCTAAAACAAGAATGAAAATGCTTTAAACAAAAGAGATGTGAAGAAGCCAGAAAGAAGTGGTGATGCTCCCAGCTCCAACAAAGGCAAGGAGAAAAACCAAGGCTACAATAGAACAAATCCTCCTCCAAGAAGAAAACTAGCTCCAAGAAGAAATGTAGATGATGTCAAAGATATCATCCAAGGATATCAAAACAGAAAGGCTTCAGAAGTACATCAAGGAAATCCCCATCTCCCAGGTACAAAAGTTCAATTTTTGGTTATTGTTATGCTTGTACAAACTTTGGTCACATGGCAAAAGACTGTAAAGCATATCATAGAGATAGATGTTGTAGTCTCCGACAACCTCCAAGAAACAATTTCGTAGGAAGAAATCATGAATTCTTATTCATGAACAATGTAGAATGCTTCAAGTGTCATAACATTAGTCATATGGCACGTGATTGTAACTTAACATGGGCTCTTACACAAGCTAGAACAATGCAAAAGAAGAAAGTTACACAAGTATGGAGAAGGAAGGAAATACAATCCGAGAGTCCGTTGAGCTCTCCAGCCAACAACTTATGTCATTGGCCTAAATTTTGACAATCTAAGCATTTTATATGAAGACTCTGCCAAAAGGAGATGATGCATACAGTTAGGGGGAGCCTGTAATTCTTGATCATTATCGCTGAAGCTATTAGTGAACAGGTCCTTATGAAATCCTTGTTGAACTATATTAATAGTCAATATTTGATGAAGATCATGTCTCAGGAGCACTCCATTGAAGCATATCATCCTATAACCATTCTTTGGACTGTTGTTAAATAAATAGGGCAAACAACCATGGTGTTGTTATCATAGAAGTTTATGTATTAACTCAAGAATTAAATGTGAGAACAAATAAATTCTGGACACTGATAGAGGCAGTCTTCAAACAAACAGTTACATCTGGAATGGAGTTTGAAGTAAGAGCAACTGGCAGCATATAACAAAACTGAAGCATTGCATGAAGATGCAGATCAGCAATTGTATTTAAAAGACAGTCACAGATTGGATATTTGAATATGCTAGGGAAATAGTCTACAGAGATATGTATAAGAACACAAGGAAGATATGTCTCATAGGAAGGAGAATGTTGTGTGCAGTCAGGCATAACTTAAGTTGATACAGATCACTTAATAAATATAGCAACAGTAAGGCAAAACCCCTCACATTTTTTTCCAAATGCAATGATGATTGAATACTAGATGGCGGTAACTTAAAAGAAGCACAGAGACACAAAGGAACTCAGATCTGAAGAAAGATAGCAGGAAAGACCATCTCAAGAGAATTTTCTCTTGGTTCAGACTATGAAGGTATCTCAATTCTACCTATGGAGACATCAATATGGATTGAAGCATGAAAGCCTGGACTTGGACACTTGGTGTATGGCCATTTGCAAATTGAATGAAAGCATTAAAGCAGTTCTGAAACATGAAGAGGGAATAATGTGCTAATTGATGATAAAATGTCAATCCTTCTATCTTGAGTAAAAAGAAGAAGAGCACTATGATAGGGGGAGTCACTGACCTGTGAAGATCTACCATTCATGAAGAACAGAAGTAGTTTGATAGGGGGAGTCCCAGAGCACTCCTTTCCCATTGATGTCAAAGGGGGAGAGAAGAAGAATATTGCCATCAATAACAAAGGGGGAGATTGTTGACCTAGGTTGTCATTGATGTCAATATGGAAATATTCTAGATACTAGAAGATGACATGAAGCCAAGAGGAAGTCGAGCGATCCATGAAGAGACAGGAGCAAAGCCATCTATAGATGCCAACCAGATCAGAGCAAGAGAGGCATTCATATATGCAAGGAGGTCTTTGAAAGACATTGCCAAGCTAGAGGAGCGACATTGGACTAAGAGGAGCTGCAGGAGGAACCATATATCAAGGAGTCATATCAGAGTCATCAGGAGCCATCGGAGGAGCAATGGATGCGTTTAACAACAAAAAAAGGACGCAGAGAGCCATCAGAGCAAACAGGAGTAGACAGAGCCAAGAGAGGATAAGATGGAGAGGAGAGGAGCTAACAGAGCAGGAAGCACACCCATTGGAGCCATAGAGGAAGTAGACAAGGCTAGAGGAGCCAAGAGGAGCACACAAGAGGAGCCAAGAGGAGCCAATTGGAGCACACAAGAGGAGCCAAGTGGAGCACACAGAGTGCTTTAACACTATCCACGACATAAACATGTATATGGAGGAAAAGACTTGTATATGCATTTAACGCAAACAGATCTACCGGAGGCGGAAGACTTAGACTCATATGCAAATACATTGATGGAGTGAAAAAGGCAGAGTTTATATTCTATGAGCATAATACATTATCAGAGGAGAAAACCCATATAAATATGCTTTAACACTATCGGTGGGAACATTGTTGAAACACTTGGAGAAAATTTGCTGAAACACCAATTTCTCCATTGCTGAAACACCAACCTTTTTCACAGTTGTTGAACACTTGTGAAAAATTTGCCGAAACACCAATTTCGGCGTTGCTAAAACACCAATTTCGGCTTTGCTGAAACACCAATTTCTTTGCAACGAAATTATATTTTCCACACATCAATCGAAGGTAAACTTGAGGAAGCTAAAGTGAATGGAGGAGGGAAGCCAGAAGGTCGAGCGAGTGTTGAAAAGTTGAAGCTCAAGCGAGCGAGAAGAAAGCCAAAGAGTCATTGAGTAAGCGGAAACGAATGGACAAAGGCATGAGAATGTATAAAATAGTAAAAACAAAGAATTGTTGGGGCGGTTGGTGTTGTGAAGAACCATAATGTATGGTAGCAGAAGTAGTAGAGGTGGTTAAGCATTGTATGAAGTTGCTGGTAAAGTTCGGTGAAGGCTACTGCAGTTGTTGAACGTTGTTGAAATACGTTGGAGGAAATAGAGGCCGTGTGAGGGTCCAACAGAACAGAAAGAGGGTGCAACAGAACAAAAAGAGGGATGAACGACGAACAGGATAGTAGGCAGTCGAAGGGGAGAAACAGCCAGTAGATAAACAGTCATGCTGAAGCATTCACTGTGACAATGAGAACATAAGCTTGAACAAAAAGTTGTTCTTTATACAAAGTTTACTGCAACTAACAGTAGACTGACTAAAGATGTGTAAAGACATTATCAGAGAGAACAAAGACTATTGGAGACTATGTGTGGACAATATGGAGAGTTGTAAAGACTTCTCCATAAGAAGATTGGTTGTCATTGATGTTGTAGCATGGAGACTACAGTGAAGCTGCAAACAGACATAACTCAGTAGAGAAGAGTTCTGAAAGCAGAATATTATTACCAAAAGTGTCTTGACGAGATTGGATTGGAGTCCTTGGGGTTGGTGCCTCGGAAGTGAGAAGGATTGGAGTTCTTGGGATTGAAGTTATTGGGCTGGTGCCTCAGAAATAAGTAGTATTGGAGTCCTTGGGGTTGATGCCTCAAAAATAGGAAGGATTGAAGTCCTTGGGAGTTTGTTCTCCTAGGTCCAAGATTGGCGTCTTGGCGAAATAGAGTTGGTGCTCTGGAGGTTGGAGCCTCACCAAAGTCCAAGTTGGAGGTTGGCAACTGATTGTAACCATCTATATATTGTATCTATTTTACTGCACAGTTTATATTAATAAAAACATTTATTCTTGCAATTCATCTTGTGTTCTGAATATATATGTTTTAACTGGTAAAACAATAGTGGGAAAAAGAAACACTAATTCACCCCCCCTCTCAGTATTTCCAACATAGAGTAGTATTTTTCTGCTAATTTTTTGCACAGGTTAACAAGGATATTTTTAATGATTACACTTGGATTAAATTCCTAGGACATCGTAATTAATAACAAAATTTACCCCACCTCATTTTCATTTGATTTGTTTGATAATTTTACAAGTTAACTTGAGAAACAACAATCATGTAGTAGTGTGTTTTTGAGATCTTCCTTGCCCAAATTCACTTTGGTTTAGTTGAGGCTATGAATGCTTAGAGACCACTTTGGTTGAGCTGAGGCTTGGTTTTTTTCTCTTACATTTCTTGCTTCTTGAATGTTGATTTCTGCAATTAGTCTATATTACTTCCAAGCAAACATAGAATAGATTTTCTTATTGTTATTTACCTTTTGCAACTTAGGATTGTTGGATTTCCTAGATCTTTGCTCATTTAAATTTGTTTCATTGTCTCTTTTCACTTACATCAAAGGGAGTCAAACCAAGAAGAGGAAGGTGTATGTTGCACATACAGTTTCGACCCCTCTTAATTTTGTATGAACCCCGGGTTGATAATTTAAGTTGGTAGCCTTGGGAGTTCCAACATTCTTGTTGCAAAACTAGGGCTCATCACCTATACCTCCAATTCCTACCTCAAATCCTCCTCCTCAATTCAGCAAGCACATAAATTAAAAACACTATTTGAGATGCATGTTATCGATGTAACATATAATACATGGGGACTTGATATGCACTTATTCTCATGGAAGATATTAACTGGAAGTATCGATATAGTATAATGGAAAAAATTAGTTGCAACCATTTTTACACAATTCTTGCAGAAAATTAGGGAAGGAGTTATCCATATGGTATTGTATTATGTGAATGTTTCAATAAAACCTTCAAATTATGTTTAATTCAATTATAAGATGTTTAATCATATTACAAGATGTCAAGCATGATCCCCATGAAAATTGTGAGTTCTCAAGGTGTCAAAATTTCATGGGTGACATGGGAGACATGTCAAAAACCCTGAAATAAGACATACAATTTTTTAAGCCAATCAAATTCTAACAAAATATTTTTTAAATTAAAATAAAAAAATATTTTAATGATTTATAAAGTTAAACATTAGAAGTTTTCATAGTCAATACATTGCTAGAGTCGTGTCTGGGTAGTGTCTAACAAGAAACATTAAAACATTTATTTCGTAAAAGAAATTACAGTGTTAAAATAAAAAATAAAAAAAATCATAAAATTAACTAAATTATAACATTATTTTAAAATGTTATTATTAATATAAAAATGAATGTTTTCCCTATTTATTATCAACATTCTTAATTGCGCCTTTACAATTGTGTAATGTAATCTAAGTTTGTCAACATTTATTAAATGTTGGGAAATATATATATAATAATATAATTATATATATATATATATATATATATATATAATATATATATATATATATATAAAAAAAAATTAAGTGTAGACTTCATTTTCAAATTAAAAATTTTATAAATGTAAAATATAAAATTCAAAATGTATAATGTAAAGTATAATGTAAAATGTGATACAAAATGTAAAAAGGAAAATCCACATAAATCAAATAATGATTTTGTAACCATATTTTTATTTAATTAATAAGCATGTAAAATCTCAATACTTACAATACAACAAGAATTTTAACCATGCATATTCACTTCCACTTTGCCATGGATATTATTAACTTGTAAATGGGCTTTGTTATAATACGATGGGCTAATACCATGGCTTATCAAAACCAAATTCCAAAAAACCATATTTGAATTTGGTTAATAAGCACATATAATCATAATACTTACAATAAACTTACAATATAACAAGATTTTTAACCATGGATATTCACCTCACTTGTAAATAGGCTTTGTTACAATACCATGACTTATCAATACTAGAAACCCAAAAACCATAACTCATTTTTCAACCAAAAGAACTTAATATTATAACATTTTTAAAATTAAATTTAAAAGAAAAAGAGTTATAATTATTTTTTAGATATATTTTCACCCTTTATCCTCACAACTTCTAGAAATATTTCATAGGTATTCTAGAGAGAGAGAGAGAGAGAGAGAGAGAGACAAAGGTGGGACATAAAGGGAGAGATAAGAAGGAAGAGAGAGAATAATTCATATAGAGGAGAGAGAGTGAGGGAGAGAGAGAGGTTAATTTTAGATGTAAATAAAAGTGATATGATTACCACTAGCAAGAGTTATATAGAGACTACATCGACATTGTAATGTTGACACACATGTATATAGGATATACATGTGAAAAAATAGGTTTATGATGTTAGTTAATCATGCGGTGAGTGCACAATGGTGTATATGATGAATGGTTTAGTGGTAAATTATAAGTGACTTCAAAGTTGAAATAAATAACATTTAACTTGGTTATATTTTTTTCATGTGTTTATGTATTTATGGTAAAAATAAAAACTAACAATCTTATTTGTTTATATAAACCAAACTCGATCTACCTAGCATTGAGAAGGATCAATTTTTTTGAACTCTAAAATAGATTTTCACCTCAAGGGATTTGTTCCCTCTTGGTTTTTGGTAGATCAAAAGTTAATATTGATCTGGATCTTTGGGGGAGGCCCCCAAGATCTAAAAGATTGAAATGGATCTTAGGGGGAGAGACCCTCAAGATTTGAAAGATTGAAATGGATCTTGGGGGAAAGGCCCCCAAAATATGAAAACTTGAATTGCCAAAAGAAAAATAGGAGAATGCCCAATAAACAAAACCACAAAGAAACTTTTTATTAAAATCGATAATAACTGTAAAGGCTAAATTGTGGTGGACAATATGTCCTTTTACAAAATGTGTCTTGTTACTTATAGTATTTTGCAATTACAATACCACGGGTCAATTCTATGGGTGAATCAATACCATGGGTGGATTTTACAATTCCACAGGCGGATGTCATTTACAATACCATGGGTAAATTCCATGGATCGATGAATAATATGGGTGATGAGTAGCATGGGTTAATGCCATTTTTCCATTCGGATCATTGCTCCCTCCTTAAGAAGCAATGGTCCCCATTGCATAAAGTTCCCTCCTGCGAAGCCTTTATTGAATATGAAGAGCCACTGAAGATAAGGGTTTTATGTGGTTAACCCATAACCATGATAAATGAAGATCCGAGGATAGAGATACCCTGTAATGCTTGTGACCAACTATGATGATGAAAGTGTGCAACCTAGCAAATGGACTTCGATGAAGTGTGGGTTTGTGGATGACCCATAACCATGAAGATCTGAGGATAGAGATACCCTATAATGCTTGTGACCAACTGTGATACTGACAGTGTGCGGTCTAGCAAATGGACTTCAATGAAGTGTGGGTTTGTGGATGACCCATAATCCTGATGTTGGTTGCTGATGAAGTAGCAGGTGCCTACATAGCCTGGGGTGGGAGGGCACATCTCCAAATAACCCAAGCTGAATGCTACTATGTTGAAACTAATGAATGTGAAGCAGGCGCCTACTAAAGTGGGGTGGGAGGGCACGTCTCCAATGGGAACCCACTCCGAATGCTGCTCCAGAATTAAAATGGGCATAACTAAGTCAATATAACTTAGAATATTTATTCTAACTTGTTTTTGGAAGCAGAAGGACCATTTTGCATCTTCCCATGTGATGGAAATCCTTATCTGGACACTCTAGAATCTCAAATTCGTGCTACAACAATTTTGCTGTCATAAAAGTTTTGAAAAAATAACTGATTTTAAATCACTGATATCTCCCACATATGAACTCCGATTAGACCCAATTTTTTTTTGAACTTGGGTGATTTTTCAAGAGGAGCTTAGATCTACAATCCTTCTTCTAAAATTATGCACAAAAACTTCAAAAAAAAAATTATAGGAGAGTCGCCATCCACAAATTGTCGTCAGAAACAATTTCTAGAACATAGTTGATTTTAAATCAGCAATATCTCCCTCATCCAGACTCCGATTCAGCTAATTGTTTTTTTAATTTTTGGTATTTTTTCCTAAGGAATCCAGATATGTTATTTTTTTTTGTAAATATTGTACCAAATGTTATATATCTGATCTTCAAACTTTCCGCCCAAAAAAATATTCCTGCATAAAATGAAAAAAAATAAAAATTTCTTGCTTGGCCCAAGAAAGTGTTATGTGGAGGACGTAGCACATGCCTGAAATTTGTTGAATATTGCTGCAAAACTTGAAACTGAAATATGCATCAAACCCTCATTCCCATGGAATCATAACTTGCTCTGATACCACTGATTCGGATCTTTTGGGGAGGCCCCCAAGATCTAAAAGATTGAAATGGATCTTAGGGGGAGAGACCCTCAAGATTGAAATGGATCTTGGGGGAAAGGCCCCCGAGATCTGAAAACTTGAATTGCCAAAAGAAAAAAAGGAGAATGCCCAATAAACAAAACCACAAAGAAACATTTTATTAAAACCAATAATAACTGTAAAGGCTACATTGTGGCGGACAATCTGTCCTTTTACAAAATGTGACTTATTACTTATAGTATTTTTCAATTACAATACCATGGGTCAATTCCATGGGTGAATCAATACCATTGGTGGATTTTACAATACCACGGGCGGATGCCATTTACAATACCATGGGTAAATTCCATGGGTCGATGAATAATATGGGTGGATGAGTACCATGGGTTGATGCCATTTTTCCATTCGGATCAAATATGGATCTAGGTTGGTTTGTAAATAAGTTTTTTTATAATATGAAAGCCAATGCCAATATCATTATATATCAATACTATATGTCCAAAAAATCATATCTAGTTTTAAATGATACATGTTATTCCTATTATTTATATAACAATGACAATAACAGGAAATGATATGGGTAGAATTGAATGTCAAATATGTGTAGAAGAAAAAGTTCAATAAGAACTAAACTTGTTATTAGTTGATTTCAAATGAAGTATAACATGCTTAACCAAATTGTGTCTTCCTTAATAGAAGATGGAATTTTACATTTTGAAATTCATGTAGTTTTTCAAACTCTTACCACAAAGTAAAGATAGCCAAACATCAGGTAAAATTGCATATTAGCTAGTATCTAAGGATATCAATAGATAATGATTATTCAAACATCCAAATAAAACAAGAGTATCAAGGGTATAATTTAACCACATGAATATATATATATATATATATATATAATATATATATATAAATATATAGAGAGAGAGAGAGAGAGAGAGAGAGAGAGAGAGAGAGAGAGATTATTTCTCATCATTGAAATTGATGTTATAGTGAGTCATAAATATACATTATTTAGAAAAATTGTATAGTCCATAAACTGGTTTTGTTAGTTAAGGCATCACCCAATTATTAGATTCATTATATAATATCATTACATTGAGAATTATGTCAAATCCAATCCCCATTCCTAAAGGCATCACAATCAAGGATATGTATTTGTCCAAATGGGTCAACCATTCTTGACTAACACTTGCCCCTGTGCTATTCTAAGTCTCGTTTCATTTTTCATTGCAATTATGTAAAGGAAAACCACATAAAAACTAGTTTCCTTGAAATGAAGTTGTATTTAAATTATCAAACTTTGTTCCTAGTGGGATTCTCCAACAACGTTTTCTGGATGAAAAATCTGGATATGCTAGCATGGATAGCATAGAGATTTCTTGAGGAATATATCCAACCACATCATTTTTGTCCAATTTTGATTGTTCCAAAGTAGATATATCACCAAGAGATGTAGGTATGTGCCCTTCTAACCAATTACGTGATAAATTCGACAATAGAATGCTAGTAAAATTTCCTATGCTTGGAGGTGTTTCTCCCATAATAATATTGTTAGAAAAGTCCAATAATGTGTTTGTAGCCAAAAAATATGTTAGAGTATAATCAAATTATTTGATGATAATGTCTAGATCCTAATAAAATGTATTATTTCTAAGTTTGAAAGACCCAATATTTTTGAATCCTTGGAGCCTCTCTAGATTGGATAGTATCTATCGAATGATTCTGTCAGTGTGTGATCCAACACTTGAAATTTGATAAGATTTTTTTATGTTTGAAGGAAGTATACCATTAATCATATTATAACCAACACTTAAAACTCTCAATTCATGAAAAGTTACAAATAACCAGGTAGGTGACCTGTTAATCCATTTTTCCTTAAATCTAATAGTTGAACTCGAGTATATTTGGACAAGGAATAATTGAAGTCTCAAAAATGTTATTCGAGTAAGCATAGAGAACTTACATACAATTAATAAATCCTATATCTAGATTTCCACTAAGTTTGTTGTAAGACACCTTCAACATCTATAAGACCATGCATTTACTTAAAGTTGGTGGTATTTTCCCTCACAAGACTCTTTCTATGCAATAATAAATTCCTCATAGATCCACAATTTCCTAGGGATGAAGGAATCTTTCCATTCAACACATTTTCAGAAAAATCTAACACCTCTAATCCCACACATTGGCCAACATTATCAGGGATTAGTCCCTCTAATTTTTTTGAGATGTATCTAAAGAACAACCAAAACACCAATACTTCGAGGAATTCGACTAGAAATATTATTTCAATTCGAGAAGAATTTTCTAAGAGAATGAATGAGAATTTCCTATGCCTTTTGGAACTATACTTGTAAAATAGTTTCTATATAAATAAATGTGTTGAAAATTATTCAAATTAGAAATTTCCTCGATGATTCTACCACTTATCTTGTTTGTACCAAGATTTAGGAAGGCCAACCCACTCAATTTTGTAATGGCTTTAGGTATGTCACCAACAAATCTATTTCCACCTAGATTTAAGTTAATATCATGCCTCAAATTCCTAATGGTTTCAGGTGTGTTACTGATCCTGTTATTTCTGTTGAATTTCCATGACCTGGCATCTAGGTTCGAGTCTTAAAATCACTAATGCTACCGAACCAAGAATCTCAACCATAAACTACTTTGCACAATAGAAATATAAAGCAATAAATCACATATGCACAAATATATACATTTTTTAACAAAATTGTACAATATTGTACAATCACCAATATTCATTATATTAAACCAAATCTAAATAATACAACAATATATGGTATACGTGATACAATGACAAACTTCATTACAGCTTCTATGTTGTTTCTTGTCCTTCAGTCATTCGCTTCCGTACTACTCACTAGCTACCCTTAGTCCTTCAAAGGTCAACACATTGAGACTCCAGGAGGGCTGCCACCTAACAATGTTGCATGTCACTCCTTCTTCAAGTACACAGGCTCATCAATTTGCTCTCTGAGTAGGCCTAATTCCAGAGCTCCAATCTTCCTTCTAGTAGCCTCCTTCATCCATCAAAGAGATACTCGTTAGGCTACATACTTTACCCAATCACACACCAAACAACATCCTTCTTGTATGATTCTCTGGGGCTACTTTGGATAGTCAACGAAGTGTCCTCCAATCATATCCATGGAAACCAATCCAATTACTATGGAATCTACACCGATGAAGACACATGATCACCCAATCTCGCCTCCATATTAGCTCCCACGGGCTGCAAGTCAGTCTAATCCAAACCGGTAACCTCTTGAACCAACGTTCCTCCAAAAAATACTGCTATCATTTATGTTTGCATACTTTTATTTGCTGCAGTCCTAGTTAGGGAACTTACTTCAACCCCAAACACACCCCATAGTCGATAAATCATTCCTTTAAGGATTGTGGCCCACCTTGGAAAGCTCCCTTTACACCCACATTTCCTCCTTAAGGTACTTGTCACCCCTTGACACCCTTAATGTAGACACAACTATGTTTTATGGCCTGCGGCCTAGCACAATAGCCTTGTGGTAGCTTCTTCCTCTACAAAATGTGCCCAAGTAGTCATGGAACAATAGTGTATTGCCCTACTAAAACTTGGCCTAGTATCCTTCTCTCTTGGCCCTTGAAATAACAAGATTCCATCCCAAAATAGACCCTCAATCAATCCACACTTGCCTCACCTACTCCAACTCCTGAAGTAGACTTCGGACCCTTGCTTCCATGCTTTCGAAGACCCCTCTCTTGCTATGACTAGGTTGTCCCGATTTCAGAGCTATCCCTTTGAGAATGTTGCACAATTTAATTCTCAAATGCTTTGTATTCACCTTGTATTTATATCCAATACAAGGGCTCCTCCAATGTTATAATTTAGGGACCACCAACCTATCATGTGCCTAAAACTCCTTAGTTCGACCATGATATTCACATTGCAATACCAATATATAACTTCAAAAATTCATTTCTCCACTTATACAACTCAGAATTTGATGATTCTTGAACCGATGTATTCCCCTTTCCACCCTTTATCATCTCATACCATCACATGTAGAAATGTGCTCTCAGAAATTCCCAAAACATGTTTTGGTGCAAAACCCCATACTTGGGTTCCAAGCCCACAAGTGACCCTTGTGGTGCTTTTCCCTCCAAACTACGAACCCTAGGGCTTGGAGTAATTCCCAAGCTACACAAATCAACACTCCGTCTTAGTAAGGGAGGTACTTCTAAGACTAGGAAGTAACTCATCATCATCATCAGTTCTCTCAACACTTTCCCAACTCCAGGCAATCACAAATGAAAAATTCCCTTTTCTATGAACTACGCCTTTCTCGGAAGTGTCGCTGTCACTCAAAGTATCCTACTTCTTTTTCTCTTGTATCACTATCCAATCCTTCCATGATTCCCTATTAAAAGTTGTAGGAGCGCCCTTTCTCCCCACTGACCACATGCTCTTCTTGGGCTGCAAAGTCTCCCTTTAAACCTGCAATATCCCTCTTGAACTTGACTCCATATGAGTCTCTAGAACTTGGAACTTCTTCTCGAGAAGGTATACCTTCCTCTCGGGAACATGTACTTGCACCTTCTCCTACTTCTCCAGAACCTCCATCTGCTCCACCTGCTTCTTTCCATGATCCATAGGCTTGCCCATCAACCTGTAGAGACCATGCTCTCTAACTCCAAGTACAATCCCATCAGACTGAGAGCCAATAGGCCTGAGTCTTTGCATCCCATCCCAAAACAAGACCTCAAACCCCTTCCTCTTGATCATCAAGGCGAAAATCATGCTATATCTAACTCCTAGTACAAACAGTGCATCCTGGACCCGCATCACATGTCCTGCCTCCATTCTGAATGGCACACCACCTAATCCTCGGATCTCCAACTGACTCTTATTTTCCAATGCCATGTGAAAATTCAAGTCCCATTCAGATAAGTCTAAAAAACCTCTTGACCCTGTCATATGTTTCATCACACCATTTTCCACATACCATCCATCCTCATCGACAATACCTTGTGAGAAATGAGAGATCATAGAAACTTCCTCTGCCTCTAATCTCCTAAAGAGATCATCTATCTCAGCTGAAGTGACAACACCGAAACCCTATGTTCCTTTCCTATTCCCGTCATATACCTTCTTCTTTATTGGATATCTTGACGAAAAATGACCCATTTTGCCACAGTTGAAATGCTTGACCTTAGTGAAGTCCCTCTTTTTCTTACCCTTCATTCACACTCCAAGTACCACATCATCATCAAAAGACTTATTCTTTGGATGAGGATCCTCACCTCACAACTCTTCCTAAATAAAGTCATACCACAACCTATCCCAATCTAGCAACTTCTCCTTGGAAAATATCCCTTTAATGAAGGGCTTCCATTCCTCGATGAACCATTTCAAGGAAATCTTTTCCATATATGCATCTAAGATAGTGACACCAATGGTAGCAAGATCATCTTTAACATGAGACAATATTTTCAGATATGAGGTCATGCTTTCAACCTTTATCATCGTTGTGGAATTCAACTTATCCTCCAATATCAATACCTGGTTCTAGTTCTTATTTTGGAACAAATTCTAAAGAGCCATCCACATCTCATGTGCATTGTTCTTCCCAGACAAATGAGGTATTAGGGCATTCTTCATGCCAAATAGGATGATAAATCTCATCCTCACATCCAAGTCATCCCATATTTCTAGATCCTTAGGGTCTGTTGGCTTATTAATCTTTTTCTTAGAAAAATCCCAGATCTTGTTGACCTACAAGACCAACTTGATCCTTTCCTTCCAAGTAGTATAGTTGAACAACCCTTCCAACCTATCCTCATACCAGAGACCTTCCTGTAACTTTAGCATTCTAGTGAGCCCTTCACTTACAATTTGACCAACTCCCTCTCATGCTATACTTCATTGTGCATAACTCTAATTTAATTACTTCCACTATAGGTCAAACATGCTTTGATACAATGTTTAATTTTGATGACCTTGGGTCTAGGTTAGAGTCTTAAAATCACTTGGACTATCCAACCAATAATCTCAACCATAGACTACTTTGCACAGTAGAAATGTAAAGCAGTAAATCACATATGGACAAATATACACACTGTTTAACAAAATTGTACAATATTGTTCAATCACCAATATTCGTTATATTAAACCAAATCTAAATAATACAACAATACATGGTATACAAGATACAATTACAAACTTCACTGCAACTTCTATTTCGTATCTTGTCCTCTCGGTCCTTCACTTCAGTACTACTCAATAGCTAACCCTTAGTCTTTTAAAGGAAAACACATCGAGACTACATGAGAGCTTCCACCTAACAATGTTGCATGTCACTTATGCTGCAAGTACACAAGCTCATCAATGTACTCTCTGGGAAGGCCTAATTTTCGAGCTCCAATATTCTTTCTTGTAACCTCTTTCGTCCATCAAAGAGCTACTTGTTAGGATACAAACTCACCCAATCAAGCACCAAACTACATCCTTCTTGTTTATTGCTATAAGGCTACGGTGGGTAGCCAACACACTGTTCCCCAATCAAAATAATGGAACCCATTCCAATCTCTACATAATCTGCATCGATGAAGACACATGATCACCCAACCTCGCCTCGAAATTGGCTCCCATAGGATGTAAGTCAATATGATCCAAACCAGTCACCTCTTGACCCAATATTCCTCCACAAAACAATGTTTTTATTTATGTTTGCATACTGATGTTTGATGTAGTCTTGGTTAGGGAAGTTGTTGCACCCCTAAACGCACCCCACAGTCAACAAACCGACCCTTTAAGGAACTCAGGCCACCTTGGAAAGCTTCATTTACACCCACGCTACCTCCTCAAGGGACTTGTCATCTCTTGACACCCTTAATGTAGACCTAATTGTGTGCTATGGCTTGTGGCCTAGCACAACAACCTTGTTGTAGCTTCTTCCTCCACAAAATGTGCCCAAACAGCCATAAAACAACAACGTACTACCCTATTAAGACTCGACCTAATAGCCTACTTTCTCAGCCCTTGAAATAACAAGATTCCAACCCAAAATAGACCCTCAAACAATCTGCACTTGCCTCAGCTACTCGGCCTCCTGAAGCAGACTTCAAACCCTTGCTTCCATGCTTTCCAAGACCCCTCTCTTGCTATGGCTAGGCTGTTTGAATTTCAGATCTATCCCTTTGAGGACATTGCACCCTTGGATGCTCAAATGCTTTGTATTCACCTTGTTTTTATATCCAATATAAGGGTTCCTCCAACATATAATTTAGGGGCTTCCAACCTATCATAGGCCTAAAAATCCTTAGGTCAACCTTGACATTCACATTGCAATCCCACAATATAACTTCAACAATTCATTTCTCCACTTCTAAAACTCATAATTCAATGATTCTCGAAGCGTTGGATTCTCCTTTCCACCCTACATCCTATAATGCCATCACATGTAGAAATGTGCTCTTGGAATTGCCCAAAACAAGTTTTGGTGCAAAACCCCATACTTGGGTTCCAAGCCCACACATGACCCTTGTGGTGCTTTTCCATCCAAACCCTAAACCCTAGGATTTGGATTACCTCCCAAGCTACACAAATCAACAATTTATAGCTAAAATCAAGGTGGATAGGGGAAGCCTAAATATACTCATAGGTAGGGAAGCTTCAATTTTAATGTATTCTAAATCCAAACATACAATATTGTTGCAATTTCCTATTTCAAATGGGATAAGATTTGAAATATTACATGGGACATCGGTTTTGTAGAGGATTACTTTGTGGGAGGAGAGTGGGAGAAAAACGCGCATCCAAGGTTTCAAAGAAGTTCAGTGCCTGCTCCTAATGGAGGAACGCAGAGGAGAGATCTCCCCTCCCTTCTACAAAAGCGCTGTTGTCAGCAGAGGCAAGTGCCCTCTGGGTAAAGTTAGAGATTCTGTGGAAGAGGAAAAGAGTAATAATGAAAAGGAGATAGATGGGGGCAAGCCCAAGGAAAATGTCAACACTAAAGACAAGGAGGAAGAAGACAAAAACCAGGGCACAAGGAACAATAAACAAAAGGGACTATGCAGACCCAAAATGGAGATTACTCCTAGAGTAGTGTTAAACGATCCCACACTACAGGCACATAAGGAACATATGGGGACCTACGCTATAATTTGCAAGTTTATGGGATTATGGCCCATGGAAAAGGCTTTACAGTTATGGATCAAGTATCACTGGAAACCCAAAGGAAGTATAGACCTTCATCTTGGGTCAAAGGGATTTTTCACTGTGGTGTTCACAAACATCGAAGACAAAGACATAATATTTGAAGGAGGATCCTACTTTTATGCTGTAGTTGGCCTCTATATGCGACCTTGGAAGATGAAATTTGTTCCAGAACGGGAAAGTTTCACTTCTTTAGCGGTCTAGGTAAGGCTCTTTTCCGTAACTCTTGAATATTGGAAAATTGAATCGCTTGCTGCCATTGGCAACAAACTAGGACATTTTTTCAAAGCTTCAGAAGCCACAAGAAGAGGCAAATACACTTCCTATGCAAGGATCTGTGTAGAAATGGATCTATCAGGAGCTCTTCCAGATGAAGTCATCCTGGAAGTTTTTGATGAGGAATGGGTGGAAACCGTAGACTATGAGCATATCCCCTTCAGATGTCATAAATTCCATGAACATGGACACTTGTTCAGAGATTGTCATCTTAGTCAAGTAGACAACAAGGGAAAACCTAAGGAAATGAAGGACACAGATAGCTTCTAGAAAGTTATAAGTAGAGGAAAAGGTAGAAAAAAAGGACCAAGGAAACTTCGTAATGAGGGTCAAAAGATCAGTGAAAATAGGTATCAAGCACTGGAAGAGAATGTAGAAATGGAAAATGAAGACTAATCTATGGAGGACGACCCTAATGAAAAGGAAACATAAACGAAAGAAAACTACTACCCAACACAAGAGACTGATAATAAGAAAGAAACTATAATGAGTGAAATAGAACTAGAGATGGATCAAGAAATGACCCAGAGTGAAACAGATTTGGAGGATCATGAACTTTAGGAAATTCTAGATAAGGAACATCTAGATCTGGAAGGGTTCTTGATGTAGGGATCCATGGGAGGGATAGACTCACTACCCCAAGAAGACTGCAACAAAATTCAGCAACAGTTCTTATGGAAAACTCAAGAAAGAGGATTAGATAAAGGAAAAACCATTGAAAAGTAGGAATACAGAGGCGTGAAAATAATGAAATCAACTCTAGGATTAACTACCAAAAATGCAGGAAAGAAGAGGGGCAAGAAAAAGTAGAAGGACCTCTTGATGGAGTGTGGAAAGCTAATGATAGACTCAAGTAAGATGAAAGACCTAACTAGTTACTCATTCACAAATATTTAAATATAAAGTTCACATCGTGGAATATCAGAGGTCTAGATAGTAAAAGAAAAAAAAGAATGCTTAGTCATAGAATGAAATAGGAAATGCCAAATATTATCTTCATCCAGGAAACAAAATGTTCCATTCAGAAAATAAAATAAATTCACAGCAAATGGCTCAATAGATTTGAGTTCCTAGAGGTTAAAGCTGAAAACATAGCGGGGGGCATTCTAACTCTTTGGAATGCCCAGAAAATCAGTGTAACAGATGCATAAGCATCTAGAAACTACTTATTAGTGGTCATTCAACCAATGGGGGATCCAAAAACCTTCCTGGTCACAAATGTTTATGGTCCTCAAAGAATAGATGACAAACTCAAATTATTAGAATCCCTAATTGATCTTAGGAACAAATAGGCTGGGATTCCTTGGATCATGGGAGGGGACTTTAATATGATCAAATCTCTTTTGGAAATAAAAAGGAGGCACCAAAATGCTAAACAAAGACTCCTTAGTGTTTCAGACTTTCACAGATGATATGAAATTGGTTGATTCAGACCTGAGCAATGGCCTTTTCTCCTAAAACAACAAAAGAGGAGGTGAGGCACAGGTAGCCTCTAAATTGGACAGGTTCATGATATCAGAGGAGCTTTTGTTTACAGATAAAGAAATAACAACAAAAGTCCTTCCCTTTAGAGGTTTCGATCACTGGCCGATTAAACTGGAAATCAAGGGTTTGATTTCTCCCAGGAACAAGCCCTTCAGATTTGAGAATATTTGGCTCTCCCACCCAGATTTCATCGATAACATCAAAAAATGGTGGTCGGAAGACTTGAAATTCCAAGGCTCAAAAATGTACCTCCTTCATAAAAGACTAAAGCATGTCAAGTTCAGGCTAAAAGAATGGAACAAAAAGGATTTTGGCAACATTTTTGTGAACAAAAGATCATTGGAAATCAAAATATAGGAACTCAACCAGGCTTTGATCAAAGATGACTTTGATAAAGTCAAAAGTGATCGGGCTGATAAGCATCACCAAGAATGGGATAATGTATGCAAACAAGAGGAAACATTCTGGAGGCGGAAGTCTAGGGTGCAATGGCTCAAGGAAGGAGAGCGAAATAAAACATTCTTCCACAGATCCACTATGTCTAACAGAGCATACAATATAATCTCTATGATAAAGGATGAGAATGGAAAGCTCCTGAACACCCATAAGAATATTGAAGTTGTGCTTGTTCAGTATTTTCGAAACATCACTCGAGAAAACAATCCAGACCGAGACCATTCCATCACGGAAATTACAAGGCATATCCCTAAGTTGGTGTCTAGAGAGGACAATTTTAACCTCAACAGACCTGTTACCAAAGAGGAAGTCAGCGAGGTTCTCAAAGACATGAAGAACTGCAAAGCACCAAGTCCAGATGGTTTCAATGTGGATTTTTTTTAAGCTTGTTGGCATATTGTCAAACAAGATATTCTGGAAGTGGTGGAGGATTCCAGGTGCAACAAAACGATCCTGAAAGCCCTCAACACCTCCTTTATCTCCCTGATCCCCAAACATGACTCAGCTCAAACTGTAGTCAAATATAGACCCATAGCTTTATGCAATGTGGTTTACAAGATAATTTCCAAGGTAGTGACTAATAGAATTAAACCTCTCCTTCCTTCTTTAGTTTTAGAGGAACAATCAAGTTATGTGGAGGGCAAACAAATCTTAAATAACATTATTCAAACCCATGAGGTGGTTCACATGCTTACCAGTAAAAAGTAGGCAGGGATGATCATGCAATTGGATATAGCCAAAGCCTATGACAAAGTTGATTGGATCTACATCAAAAAGGTTCTCACTACTTTTGTGTTTGAACACAACTGGATCAAATGGGTCATGGCTCTGGTGACCTCTTCTAGCTTTTCAATTTTGGTGAATGGCTCTCCCTCAGAGATCTTCATTCCTTCTAGAGGCCTTAGGCAGGGAGACCTGCTCTCTCCCTTTCTTTTCATTATTATGATGGAGGGACTTGGAAGATCCATTAAGCATGCCAAGGCAATTGGAAAAATCAAAGGTCTTCAATTATATGAGAATGGCAAGCTCTGACTCACCAACAATTTGTAAATGATACCATGCTGCAAGGTCTCCCCACAGTCAAAGAAGCTTCAGCCTACAATCAAATCCTGAAGGAATTTGTCTTGGCTATAGGTATGGATGTAAATCTCTCTAAGTCAAAAATATTCTTCTTAAACATTAACATTGCTGGAAAGTGGAGAAGCTGGAGAAAAATTGACTGCAGAGATGACAACCCTGTTAAAATTAAAGCTGAGGCTCTTGGGAGCGTGCTTAAACAAAGGATGATTTTAGTTATAGAGGGGCAGGATCAATTGAGATGGGGCAATAACAATAAATGCACCTTTAATCTTAAGGAAGCTAAAAGTATTCTCCTTGGGCTTGATTCCAATGTTCTATACAAGACTTGGCAGCACCTTTGGAAGCACCAAGGTTGGATGAAAATCAAGCTTTTCATGTGGTTGGTTCATCATAAGAAAATTTTAACTTGGGACAACATTAGGAAAAGGGGTGTTATGGGGCATTCCAGATGCCAGCTTTGTGAAGAGCAGGAGGAGAATATGGAGCACATTCTTAATAGCTGCTCTTATACCACCTGGTTATGGGATTCCTTCTCTTCCATTTTCCATCAATCAGATAGGGACATAAGTAGTATCACTAATACCCTAAACAAATGGAGATTAAACTATTCGAAGAATGAGTTCATTAATTTTTCCTGGGCCTTCATGCCAAGCTTCATTATCTGGAATGTTTGGAAAGAAAGGAATAAAAGAATTTTCAAAAATGAAAAGTCCACCCCTCACTGTCTATTTGATTTGATCTTGAGACAGCTTCGGGAGACAGTTAGTACCATAATTCGAAATCTCCCCAAAAATCCTCCCTCTTTGTCTGAGCTATGAATTCTCAAAAAATTGGGAACGAAAGAGATTATTCCCCAAGGTATTATCAGAAAGGAGACAACTATGAATATAGAGAAGGAGTTCTGGAAACCTCCACCAAAAGGTTATCTGAAATACAACATTGATGGGGCTTTAAAGGGCAACCCAAGAACAACTAGTTTTGGAGGAGTTTTAAGAGATGAAGAGGGCAAAATTATTTTTATCTTCGACTATCATCTATGCAGATCCATAAATAATATGGCAGAAGTAATGGCTCTTGAACAATGCCTAGATTTTTTGATCCAGAACCATTGCTCAAATGTCATTGTTGAAGCAGACTCGGAGATTACCATTAACTCTGTGAAAATAATTAATTATGGTACTCGGCCAAAGAAAGTTTCTAATCACTGGAAACTAATTCTGGTTTACCAAAGAATCCAAGTTCACCTCTAGGAGCTTCGGACGATGAGTTTCAACCATGTTCGATGTTCGACCATTAAACTAGCGGACCTTCTGGCCAACCAAGGGGTGAACAATGCAGATTATGGGATGGCGAACAAGTGGCAGGAGATTCCTCAAAACCGTTTAAAGGATCTCTGCGATGAACAAGATGCAGAAGACAAAGAAGTGTTTCGTTATCGAACCTAGATAACAAGCATGAATTGATATATCTGGCAAGTTTTTTCTTAACCTTTCTGAATGTATATGGTAGAAAGGCAAGCCAGGTTATGTCTCACTCCCTACCAGAGTCAGTTGAATGGGGTCCCCAGGTTCTCGGAAGACAATTTACTGGATCTTTTCTCAAACAAACTCAGTATTGAGGACAGGCTCCGTAGAAAGAATAGACTGCAAGTGAGAATGGTGTTTTCGGCAACTGGTATTCTCCCCCTTCCAGCTTTCTGGTCTGAAAACAATGCCAGGGTCAGCTCTCCGGTGATCGCACGACTCATGAGCAGTTGGTGGTTTTGTAGTTTCGGGAGCGATCCCATTGGGATCGCTACATGTGGTGGAGGGACTGACTTGAAAACAGCCATTGGTCGCACCTTATCTTGCAGGCATGTTCGGATGCGTGATACAATTCCTGGTTGTTGGATCCAGTAGCCAAGATCAACAGCAGGGATTGATCGTTTAATTTTTTGGGGCCAGGTGGGCTTTATACATTCCGCTTATTTGGCATGTCTTTTCCCTCTCTTGCGAAGTATGGGTTTCACGCAGTTGGGGGTGTCTGTGGTTGTTGGTCGACTTCAGGGAATGTATTTGTACAGAACTTCCCTAGTGGGTGGGGGTTCTTGTAGCCTTTCCACGTCAACTTCTCTTAAGACAGGTGAACACCGTAGGAGGGTGGGGGGTCTTTGACATTGGAAAGGATTCCTTTTTCCCATGTTCTTGTAAAAGATTTGGTTTTTGTACAATATGTAATTTTTCTTTTGAATTAATGAAATAAAAGGACTGGTGCTTGCTTCAGCAAAAAAAAGAAGTATTACATGGGAAATAAATCGATAGTTAAGAAAACTTTCTCAAATGATCAAATGATGTGGGATATTACCTAATAATGCATTATTTTTTTCCAAAGATAAAGTGTCAAGAAAAGAGAAATTTCCTAGAGACAGAGCGATGGTTCTCTCCAACATGTTTTATTGTATATATGGGTACTCTATATTTTTTAGCAAGCCCAATCAGCTGGAATTCTTCCACTCAAGTTATTGTAAGAGAAAATAATGTACCATACCTAAGCATAACTACAACTATCTGGAGGGATGTAACCACTCAGTGAATTTCCTTCAAGGTATAGATAAGATAATTTTTCTAGCATACCCAAAAATGAAGGAATTGGACCAATGGCATTGTTGTATCTAATGGAAATTTCTTGGAGAGAAGTGTAGTTTCTTAGATAAGTTGGAATAGTTCCACATCATGAGTTTCCTTCCAAGAATAAAAGAGATAAATTTCTAATCAAACCCAAAACTAAAGGGATTGGACCAATGAGATTGTTATATCCAATGGGTATAGTATAATTTTGACTTCTTCAATAATATCTAGTAATATATAGGTATTAAGGTGACCCTAAACTTCAAATAAAATTTTCCCTCAACATTTGATTAGTTTTATACATTTTGGCATGAAGAACTCATCTTTGAGTGTCACCTATTCTATTGATAGGTTCTTCCACTTGATGAAGTACCCAATAATTGCTCAATTTTTTGGTTGTTGGATCCATTTTTCAAGGATTATTTATGGTTCTAGTACTATTTTCCCCTCTTCATTCATATCTAGTAATATATTTTTAATTTTGTCCTTATCATCAATTAACTTCTTTAAGTAAGAAACATGAAATACTAGATGTACATATGAAGATGGCGACAACTCCAATTTGTAATCCATATTTCCTATCATTTATGGCACCTTATAGGGCCCATGATACTTGGTGTTAATTTCTTTCCCTTATTTTTTTTCTTGAGGGACATCTATTTGTATTGTTTTAGCCTAAGAAACACCACATCCCCACTTCAAATATCCTTTCATGGCTTGTTGATCTACTTGTTTCATCTTATTTTTACCTATAGCCAAATTATTCTTCAATAGTTTGAGAACCTCTTCTTAGTGCTCGATGTGGTCATCCTCTACATGAGCCCTCACTTTCCTACTAATGACGATGTGATGGATGGATGGTGATAACCCTAATGTGCCATAAATAAGGTCACTATTCATGGCTTAGTATGGGAGGGCATTATCTACCACCATCATAAGAATGGAAACCTCTTGATCCATAGTGTGAATCATATACAAATCAATGAAGGTACCATTTTATACATTTATTCATAACCTTAGTTTTACAATTAGATCAAGGATTTTAAGAGTTATGAGTCAAATAAGTACCCAAACAATAGAATAATTCACCAATGAATTACGAATGAAAATTGGATCTCTAGCACTTAAAATAATCATGGGTATTCCATATAGGATTCAAACAATTTCTGTGAAGGTTGTAGATATAGTACCTACATTAAAAGGATGTGAACGAGAGCATAAATGCACATACTTTGTGAGTCGATACATTAGTACCATGATAACTTTCTTTTTGATGGAGGTTTTTATACTTTTAATACATCCATTGAGACCTCTTCCTAACACAAAATTTGTATGGATAATGGTTATAAAATATGTATGTTCATCATAGTCTCTTCTTTATTCTATTAGCAAACCAAATGTTCAACCACAATATTTTGAACATCTAGAAAAGATCTAGTTTATCTTGTGGTAATTTTTTGGAAACCCTAAATTTACTGGTATAGAAGTGTGGAATTCCAAATAGATGTTATGTTTGAGTTGAAATTCTTAAATAAACATAAGTGATCCAAATAAAACAATGAATCATTTATTGACAAAAAATTATATATTTTCCTTGAGTTATATTGTTGTTACTAAACGGTCTTGCATTCTTTTTTATCTTACTACCATTATATCATTACTTATTCCACCCAATCATATTGGAAAATTTAAAAAACACAAGGTAAACCCTTTGTCTCTTCTTATTTGTTTGAAAGTTCATTTTCTACCACATTTTGTTTTCCTTTTACTATATCTAATTCCAAGGTCATAACCTAGCATTTTTTATGTAACTTTGGTTACTCTTCTTAAGATAATTATTTTCCCAAGAATTACTTTATGATATCATGTTCTATTTTTACTTTGAAGTGTTTTCCTATTAGTTAAGGGATTTGTTTCTTAAATGCATGTTATATGTCCAACATTTCTTTTAAAAAATGGGTTTGTATGAGTTCTAACCTCTAATATAATTGTTTCAAAGGTAAGAGGCCTTCCTTTCTACAGTAAAACTATGCCAATGTCATCCCTAAGGAATAAGACTCCATAATTAAGGTTTTTTCAAAATTAGGCATGGATAGGAGGTGAGTTGTAGACATATCCTCAAGTTTTTCAAGAATCTTTTGTTGCTTTTAGAATCCAAGAAAATGCCTCATTTTTCAACAACATTGTGAAATATGTTGATATTCAACGATAATTCTTGATAAAGTTGTAGTAATATACTACCAATCTTGAGAATCCTCAAGATTATTCAAGCTTTTAGGAATTGGCCATTCCATCATAGCATTAATTTTGTTAGGGTCAATGTTATGACTAGATGGGGGCATATATTGGGTTAAATGTGTATCATATTACCCCAAGGGGAGTCACATATGGGACTAAATATACATGTAGTGTGTAAATGTATATGTTATAGGGTTGTCCTAATTATGAAGGGGCCACATGTGCAATGTGTGAATGATTAAGAAGAGGTGAATTAGATGTTGTATTGTATTGGTTTATTTCAAGGAGAAATACATATTATTTAAGGATTTATTCTGTAACATATCTCTCTTATCTATATTAGAGTTTTTTTCAACACTCATATTGGTTTACATATTGTGACTTCCATTTTTTTGAGTATTTAGATCACAAGTATCAGAGTTATGATCTTAGGGTTTTTCTTCTTTAAATAATTTAGCTTGGAATTTTTTCTTTAAATTTCTTTTAGGGAAGTTTCAAAAAGTTAAATTTGGAGGAGTTAAGATCAATTACCACAATACATGTGATAAAAAATTAAATTTCAAGTTTTCTAAAGTTTCAGGTATATATCCTATGGAATATAATGTTTGTGGCTAATTTTTAAATTAGTATCAAACAAAACATGTTATAAGTTGCGCCATAATTTCTTTATGGGAACTTTCAAAGTATGAAATTTTGAGATGATTTAGGAGAAACAAAGAAGTAAAAGGGGGGAGGTATTTTTAGATTCTTATTCTCTACACTTTTGAAGATATTCCCTATGGAATATATGGTTTGTGATTTTTCTAAAATTCAAGTTCAAATAAGGCATCATGGAATTTTTAGTATAACTTTGTTTTTGGAAGGGTTATGAGCACAAAATGTTGAGAATATTGAGGGAAGGTATTAGGGTGTAGGTAATAAAATTTTAGATTTTGGTTCGCACAACCTTTAGAGATATACCTTGTGGAAGCTAGTTTATGGATAGCCTAAAAAATAGTTTCAAACAAGTCATTGTTTCATGCTTGCAATAAAGTTTTTCTTGAGAAGTTTAATACTATGGAAATTTCAAGGTATGAGGGGACATGTAGAAGTAATTCAATTAAATGTTTTAGAATCATATTTGAAACATTGGATATGTGGCTTGTTGTATAAGTTTTCTTTTCGAAGTGGGCCAAAAGTTAGCAAGTTTTGGGAAAGTGACCATAACTTTAGCTTGGCACATCAAATTTTGGTCAAACCTATGGAATTGCATAGAAAACATATCGTATTACTATGAATCAAAATTTTGGACTCAGAAGGCATAAAATTATGGAGATAAACTAGAGAAGTGTTTGTTAGAAGGACATACTCTAGAAGAGGGTTTTAAAAGATATGTTAAACTATCATAAATTTTGGTTAGGGTGATTGATTGAGGTTATTCAAAAGTAGATGGAAATAGAAAGCATAGATGAATATATTTGGAAAATAATTATATCTATTTGAAATAAATTTCATAAATATATTAAAGTCATAAGTTCAAGGTTTGGGTTAGACCCCACTAAATAATCAAAGACAATACCTATATTCTATGGAGATGAGGGTAAATATAAAAGAAATCCTAGGGAATGATTGAGGAGGTTAATAAAAGATTATTTTGATGAAATTTATAATTTAGATGGTGAAACTTTGAAGTTTTGGATGAGTACTAAAGAGGATATTAGAAAAAATATCACATGGAATTTTTTTTTTAGGAACTCTTCTCAAATAAAGGGATCAAGGAGTCAAGAAAAGAACAGATCTGGAGAATTTATCATGGATTAAATTAATCTAAAGAATACATCTCTAAATTATAGGACAATAATGAGGAATCAAAATAATATAATAATAATAAAGGTGATAAATTGTGTAATTTGAAATCACTTAATGAATCATTCACCAAGGAGGTTGATTGATGGTTTTAACCCTATACAAAAATTACCTACAACCAAATCCTTAAAAAAAGAAAAAAAAATATACAATGGCAAGAACATAAAATATACATCGATATTTTTCTCCTAGAACCTAAAACGGAAAATCAAATTGATTTTTCATTATATTCCTTTAAATGTTACAATAAATTATATACATGTCGAAGCATTCATAATCCCCTAATCCATTAATGATGGATTAGAACATAGTCGCAATACCATTGGATAGATCGAAAAAATACCATGGGGAAAACCATCATGCCCAAAACCATGGGTGGGTCTGACCCCCCATCATTGGGTCCACCTACATAAAGAAAACAAATTCGAGATGTTGCCTCAAACCCTATACAAGGGGGATGAAATTCCCCTTGTGACCCCCCCCCACTGCACTACTAGTCATTCAAAGAATATAACACATGCCCAAAATTGATAACTTAAAGAAAGAAAACAATAGGAAACTAAAGTGTGAAAAGAATGACTTTGGGGAAGAATTGAAAAATAAATTAGAAGAAATAAAAATGTTGCATAAGCATAGTCAATAAATTCTTAATGATGTTAACAAGGTAAGAAGGAAATTACAAGAGATAGAATCAAAACATAAGGATGAGGATACTACCACAGAAATTAAATAGGATAATAACAAAAAGATAGTAGAGGAAATTGGTATGAAATTTGAGGAATCCCTAAATATTAATGTGGTTAAATCCAAAATAAAATACGAAATTGAAGGATGTCAAAATTTGATAGATGAGATCACATTGTCGATTCATAAGGAGAAATAAGACAAGATTAAACAAGGTCACATGAATAGTTTGAACTCCATTTAGAGGATTTGCATGTCAAATATGATGTTGTTATCTCTACGGCTAGAGTGAGGGTCTTGAACAAATTGTTTTCATTGATATCAAAATTTGATAGATGAGATCACATTGTGACTTCAAAAGGAAAAGGAAGACATGATTAAATAAGTTCACCATAAGATATTTGAATAATTTTAACTCCATCTTGAGGATGTCCATGTAAAATATTATGTTATTATTTCCATGGATAGAGTAATCAAAGATTGGTCAAAGAGGATAGACTATTGAACAAATTGTTGTCACTGATGTCAATAGGATTATATCACTGATATTATATATAAGTATCCCAATATATTAAAAAGGGGGTTCTCATGAAAAATGAGAAGTCAAATGGTGAAATGGTGGCTTCAAATTCATGGATGCTGGTTTCGAAGCCATGGTTTAGGAATCCTATGGTATTTTTTGTTGGATAGTTGACATTGTGTTGACGGCTAATGGTAACAAGTGTGTCCAATTGATGCCAATTAGATAAGCATTGTTTCAAGTGGTAGAAAATGTGTTGGCATTGATGTTAACCAGATTAGAATTAGCATGTCAAGCTCAAGGGGGGATACTATGGTTGTTGCAGTCTTGGGTAGAGAACCATCATAATATTAGGATATGAAAAGAAGCTATATAAAGTCTTATAGTTATGATGCTTACGGAGTCCTAGGGCTTGAAGGAATTTCTACCTTAGGACATCAACTCAAATCGTCCTGGAAGTGCCATAGTTGGATAGTCCTTAGAAAGAGTTTTCCAATGATATATTGGAATCAGCAAATGGCCTCCTAGATCACAATTTATTTTCACTCATGCTTAGGTTTCATAAAGTAAAAAATGTAGCGATAAATGGTCGGAGGACCCTTTGGAGTGTGTTAGTTTGTAATTTTTCCAAAAAACGGAAAAGCAGGTTAGTAGATCTTCTTAACAAAGACACTAAAGGAGGACCTAGTGGATGTGACCTAACAACTTTATAGTTGAGAGAATTTCATTCGGTGATAATGGACCCATTACACAACTCGTCCCAATGGATGTACCCCGAAATCTTCATAACAAGAATAGGGGAAGGCCTTGGATGGAAGCGACGAGCTTGAATGGATAGTACATAAAGAAACAAAGTAGAAAATAAGGGCATTTACTTGCAGAGGTCTTCAAGCAGGTAGGCCCACTTGACAACTAAGCTTGTGAGGCTTACCCCGAGAGTTTTTAAAGGGTCGCAAAGGCAAAGGCCCATGACAGAAGTGTCGAGAAACATGGAAATAGTGCAACAAGGCAAGGTGGTACAATTTTTAAAAGAATTGGTTGTGATCATTAAAAACATTAATAAAGGAATTTACCATAAAAAATAAGGCTCGAGAACCTTTTTTCTCTCCTCATGTCAGGTTCGTGGAATCATTGTATTGGCTAGTGATATTACTAATTTTACCCAAAAAGGTTGGTCTAATTTCTCTTGCATCTAAGAGTCTAAACAAGGAAATTAGTTTTTCAAGAAAGCATCATATTTCCCAATATCCACTTCCATTATTTAACTCTCTTAACATCCTTATAAGTTTTGAAAATAAATCCAACCATCCTTCAGCCTATATATATAGGAGAACCAACTAAATCCATTCTTTCAATTTGACACAATATCTCTTGATTTTTACCATGCAGACCACTACCTCATTGTCTTGGCCTTTAAACTTCACACCACATAACAAATACCCATAATGTCTAATTTCCTATCTTTAATGGAAATTGACCTAGTACCTCCATCAACTATAGTCCTAACAACAATCAATACTCTTATACTTGAGGAGTTGTTCAAAATTTATCTATAGAAACCCTCAAAGCTTCCCTTCCTTGCAAAGCCCAAACTTGTATCTTCTATCACGAGTCTTGGAATTTCTAAAATACCACAAGTGAAGGACTACCATGGGATTTCCAGGCCGATAGTGCCATGATTACATGACTTGATATATCTAAATATGCTCTTCGCATTGATAGCTTTACTACCTTCTTTCATAATAACTATAGAGTTCACTGCACATTTTCTCATATAGTTTGAGAACCACCCTTGTTTATAAGAAAAAATCCTTTTAGAATGAAGGCAATCTCAATGTTCCTTTACTTTTAATAAAATACCATAAAATTGAGGACCCCAATAAACCCTTAATTTCTTAGTCATAGTGAAATAAGACTTTTAAAGACATTCATTCCTCTTCTATATTGATAATAGTTCTTTGTGGGTTAGGAACATTAATGATCCTCCACATATTTACTTTGGCTCTTTCTTATAGTCTATATGCTCATAGTCTTCGTCCATGTAAATAAGTCCTCACATTATACTATATCTATATTAAAATGTCTTGAATGTTATTGTTTGCATTCCACTACTTATCATTTAAATTAAAAATTATGGTTATAAGAAGAATTTCAACGTAAATCACATATAGAAAGACCTTTGTCGACGCGTTTCGAACCAACTAGTGTGGTTCATCGTCAGGACAAGTTGAAGAAACAGATCCAGTCTAGCATGTTAAATAGTCTGAGAAGAGACTCCAACGGCTAAAAATTAACGAATAATTTTGACTTTAGGACCAAGGTCAAATTCTT
>APFE031176237.1:12640-52471 GCA_000404065.3 Pinus taeda
TACAATCCGATGGTCACGATATGTAGTGATCCGACGGTTCATTCTCTCCTCGGTATTACCGACACTTGATCCGTGGCTTAACACCCGAGTGGTCCATGAATTCTATTTAAAGTGCATGGAGGGTCATTTGTAGGTTAACTGTTCATCAGAGAAGCTTATTTATATTTTCATTCTTTTATTAATAAATTTCCTGAAGTGGCCGCGTTGGCTCAGGCCGTGGACTGTTTCCCTCTTTGAGGGTTTTAACCACGTCAAAATACTGGTGTATTGATTTGTGATCTGTTTGTGAGTGGTGTCCTTTTGGTGTTCTGTCTTAGGAACTTACCCTGTAAATTCCTACGTCATTTCCAAGTTGAGAGTAGAAAACAAAACTACTCCATATATCCATACCTCAAGGCCTGAGATAGAGAAATATGTGAAGTAGTCAGAATGGGAAGAGAATACATTGCCAGAAGATAAAGAACAATTGTTTTCTACTTTAAATTTATAGACTCCAACTCCTCAAGAGAAAACAAGTAAAAGACAGAGAGAGGAGGGATCATCATCAACAATAGGTAGTGAGGCCAAGGAGTTCAGGATCAGTTATAGGAAAAGAGCAAAGATGACTCCTAGAATAGATGGAGAAAAGGAGACAGAAGATCATGCTGCCATCATAATTGGAGAATCACCACCTTCAAGCAACAAGTTTGTTACATCTCCTACTAGACCTTCAACATCACATGGTCAAAACAAACAGAGCTATCTTCCCAAGATGTCCAAGGAGGAAAGGAAAAGAGTGTTTTTGATAGGTACCGAGAGACCCTTAAGAATGAAATTCTTAAGAAAAACACCTAAAATCAGTTTTGGAAGCAGACTTCCAGCTCATAGAGCAGATTATTATCATTTTTTGACACATAGTAGGGAAAGATGTAGATGGCCTTCCTTGAGGTCCAAATTCCACATCCAAAGACACCAGCACATTACAAGAGCACATCATTTGAATTTAGCACCAAAGATATCCATCCCATTGATCAAATGGAGATGCATAAGAAGACTGGTGAGATGATTGCCTCTACATTAACTAATAGTGTGATGTCACTGTCTAAGCTGCAGGTTGCATATGTAAACATTCAATCCCAGTTGAAAATGGAAAAGGTGTATTCTTTAGCAAAGGACAATAGGATCAAATATTTGGAAGATTTGGTAATCAAGATAGGATATGATCCTAAAGATATAAATGTTGCAGAGGAGATCATCAAGAAGAAACATCTGGATATTGCAACATTAAGAAAACAGTTGAAACTACTAGCTATAGAGGATCCCTTAGCTAAATTTATTGACGAAAATGAGACACAGAAGGCTAGCATGATGAAGCTAATCATAGAGAAGAATATTCAGATCAGACAAATGGAGGCAAAAATGGATAAAATGATCAAAGACAAAGAACAGAGTCAAAGGATGGCCATAGTCCCCCTGGATGTTATACCCATCACTCAACTCCCAACTACAGGCACAACAACTGTAGCAACTTCTTCGACTCAAACTACAAGCGTTGAACAGGTGACAAAGACACTGGAAAATATGTCAATCTAGTGAGAAGAAATTAAGATATTGCAGGGAAAACTCAAAGCTCTACAAGAACAAAAAAACAGAAGTGAAGCTTCTCATATGGCTGAAATACAGAAGTCACAAAGGCTTCTAGAGAGATTACAGAAGGTGGAGAAGGATACATCAATTGGTCAGACCTTGGCCCAAGCGAAGGAAACCATTTGGATTGGTATTCTGGATTCCATGAATGAGATTTGGCCATGTATCTAAATTATTTTTGAACAAAGAGAATTGATACAAAAGGCCACTAAAACCATTGTTCAAGAAAGGGAAAAGTTGGGAGACACGCCTACAGAAGCCTCCAATATAATCAAATTCTTGAATTCAAAGACTAAATATTAACTTGAAGAATTAGGAATTAGTGACAGGATTGCCACCATCTTGGAAGTCAAGAAAGTTTTGACTAAAAGAAATATCATTGATCAATTGGAGGAAAGGTGTGAAACACTAGAGCTAGGAATGAACGGGTTTTTCAATAGGATTGAAGCTTTAGTTTAGAAAGGAATGCCCAACATATATGTCATTAATGATAAACTCATTACCCAAGAAGATTATGTTTTAAAGATTAATGAAGTTGAAAAAAGCAGTATTAAATTCAGTGGTATAAAAGGCAGCATGACAGCCATAGCACTCTTAGAGACAATGGGAAATGATTTCTTCATCCAGAATGAGGTAAAACATGTTTTCATAGTAAAACCAACATTTGCAAAGTATACTGAGGTTGATGAAATTTAGCGAAGTGTAATTAAATTAACCATTCCATATGAAAAAGGTGGGAGGAACTATGTGATTTATTGGATTAAAGTAACTCGGATGCAGTAAGAACTAACATCTAGCACATCAGCCAACAAAACACCAATGCAGCACAATTATAGGTTGATTCAACAACTGAATCCACAAAAATAGAGCCACCTCTTCATGAAGTTGACCACCTTGCACTATCATTCTGCAAAAGATCGATTTTATTATTTAGGATAATGCTAATAATACATTGTTGGTTGAGACAACGATTTTGTAATTATTTTTATAAATACTTCATTGTTTGAATTATTAAGGATTGATTGTTGAATATAGTTTCCTCTACGAATTGTAATTTTCAAGTTGTTGGAGGCATCAATAATACAGGGACATTTTCACAGGATTCATGTGGTGTACGAATTGGTGAGTTTTTCTTTTTTTCATGTGTTTAATCATTGTTTCCTTTCTCTGTCATTTCTGGAAAGCTTAATTACATAAAAGAAACTGTGACAAATATGATATGTTATGCAGAGCACCCTATTTTGGTTGTTAGTAATTTATATGTTTTTCGCTAAAGTCAAATTAAGGAATCCTTCATTGCTCCTTAGTTTGTACTAAATCTTACATTTTGTCTGTTTCATAATTCATTTAAAATTCTGAAAGGTCCAACTAGTGAAACCTAGCTTTCCTTGTGAAACTCCTTTAAAACTTGATGCGGATCCAGTTAATATTTAGACTCCATAGCCCAATGGAATTATAACAATTTAATCAACCAAACAATCCAATAAAAAACAATCAGTACAGTAATAACTAACCTAAAATTCACATAAAAAATAGCTAAATTTCACAAATATATCCCTCTCTAAAGTTGGTAGGCTAGATCCCAGCTTCCAAAGTGGTTTTGATGTTGTCCTATGTGTTTACTCCCTCAACCTCAAAAAAAAAGAATGACAACAATTCCAATGTAATCCGAGCATCCGACCCCCTGAAAATTTGACAAAGGAAAATGAGGAAAACATCCTGGATCCAAATCTCATGTCAAAAACAAATTGATGATGTGGCGTTAAGAAACTATTAGTGGTGTGGTATAAAAGTGGCACTGACTAGACTAGAGTGATGACATGGCACTTTGACAATGTGATACGTGGAAAGAATTTTTGGAGTTTTTAGGTGGCCATGTGGGATAAGTTTGTATGACATGTGGCACCATTCAGAGGCTGCCATGGGCATGATGATGTGGAATTATATCAAGGTTTGCACCATCGGGACTTATCTAAATGAAATTTCATGTGTTAATGAGTATTTTTACAAAAGGTGTATGAATGGGTAGTAGGACTTGTCTTGGTTGGAGTGCCATTCAGAAATTGGAGCCACTAGGTACTTTGCACAACCACTCAAATGAAACTTCCAGACACCAGATACGAGCACAAGTGATCCATATTTAAGGTTTACGTCATTATTCCAGTCACATGAGGTAAAATTCACTAAATATTCAAGGGCTTGGACTCTCAAGATTTGGCACTAGATTCATCTATGAAACACTTAAAGTTTTTTGTATTGTTGGACAATGTAGAGTGCATAGAACTTGGATTGGATTGTTTAAGAGAAGGTCTATATAACAACCCATCAAGGATGAAATAAATTATGTAGCTTACATGCTAGCTCATGTACAAATTAGGTGGAGAAGCTATGAAGTGTGGCTGGTAAAAATTAAAGATGTTAATTAACACTTTGAAGATTAGAATACAGCACCAAAAATTATAGGACTGCAAATTAAAAGGTTGAACTATAGGTAACTGTGGTAATCATATATAAAGTAATTCCTCGAGAAACAAATAATATTGAAGTGCATTCTCGAGCACTGTGTGATTTAATGAAGCTCGTATATTTGAGGAGAGTGAAAATGTATTGAAGAAAATAATCCAACAAGGAAGGAATTCAGTGTCACTAGAGTATGAGTGTTGAGAGCTAGTGGGTGAGTTCTATGCAGTTGTGCCTGAGAGAGAGAGTAGGATTTTGTTGCAGAAGTGTGGTGCTGTGTAGTGTAGTGTTGAAGAAAATGTAGCAAGAAAGGCTCAATTTGACTTTGCCTTGGTCAAATTCAGAAAATTCGAAATTTCCACATTAGCAAGCAACTTGGAGGTAGTTAACTGAGGTGACATGGCTCTTGTCATTCAGTTAGCTCAATAAATTTGAGTTAGAGAGCTTGGAGTTCAGTTATGCGTATGTGATTGTGAATTTGTAGCAGTCCACTTCAATTATTTCTATTTGTATTTAGTTAAACTAGTTCTAACTGTTGATAGAACTAGTTGGAGGTCAGTTGTGCAGTGGGACAACAATCTAACTCAGTGATCATCTAGTTCACTGATCAATGAGCCAAACATAGTTAGTGCATGAAAGGAATTCAAGTTCCTCATCTATGGTGGATATTCCAAGGCAGTGTAACATCAATTGTAGACTACTCTTCAATGTATATGTGTTGCATGAAATCATAGATAAATCCTTGGGAATTGTGCAATCAATTAGAGGAAAATTCCCAACAGATAAGGACCTGATTCCTCAAGATTTTCACAAGGAAATAAGAGCTTAGGTGGAGGTAGAAATTGAGGAAGTCTGGGTCAGAGCTTCTCATTGAGCAGAGAGAAAGGTTATTAATTTGTAGGTTGATCTAAGAGCGAGATAGAAATTGTAATACATTCTCTATTCATCTGATTAATGCAATCAGGCTTAAGGGGTTTTTACTAGTTGGTTTCCCCTAGATAAATATGTGTACTTATGTATGTGATTGATGCATGTTTGTGAATGTTTTTCTAAATTGTTAATTAATTTCCACAGAGTAGTAGAGTAGAATTGTGTCTCTTCATTTAGATTAAATTTCTTGACCAGTTGCAATTCTATCACCAAATTTCAACATGGTATCCGAGCAGGATTCACATTAGAACATGAATTTCGAAGTTTTTCCTTAGGACGTTCCAATTTGTAGCTTCAGTGTAGAAGTATCTCTTAAGATCTGGGAGAATTTCCTTTAATCGAATGAGACTAGAGTATGCCTTGGAAGGCCGCTCAAATTTCATTTCTTGGAAGGATCGCGTGGAGGTAGTTCTTGATGAAAATGGATTGTTGGAAAATTTCATGTAACATACCCTCCTAGGTCTACCCAAAGTAACCATGACAACCAGGGTAAACATGAGACGAGAGTCTACTATGATCAGATTTGACCTCCTATGTGTCCTCAAGGAAGTGGAATCAAAGAAACATCACCTATAATCATCCAACACCATCAACAGATCCATCAAGAGACAAGTTAGCCACTCAGATAACTTGTCCCTGAGCCCCACTGCTATTTTGGACCTCTTATGCCATATTATCTCTCATGCTATGGGCAAGGGAGTGACTAGAAACCTAAATTCGCTCTCATAGGCCTACCTACCAGTGGCTGTGGACCAAAATTACCAGACCTATGCCAGTGACCCCAGGAATTAAGCCACTTTTCCAGCCCAGAATCCCGACCACAACCCAGAACTTGTTGTAACTTTCAGACTGCAAATAAGACATAATAACAATGTTGTTAAATCAAACTAAACCTCAGGACTAAGCCTAAGCATCCCCAACCAGGACTGAAATTTTGTCAAGCACTTGGCATCAATGCAACCTACAGTTCTAGGATACAAGATAAATAATAAATGACTTAAACAACTTACGAAACAAAACCAAAAGGATCACCTACTTCTCCATTGAACCACTATATCATCAATTAGGTCTTGCATCCATCCATTTAAAAGTTACAAGTAGATATATGAAATAACGATGACATGAACGAGTCATTTAACTAGGCCTATAACTAGCATAAAACCATGTAAACATCAGAGATATGACAACCATTAAATCCATATATAAATCAGTACAAAAGTAAGAGAACTTAGCTTTTATTAATGATAGGAAAATTTGACCAAGTTTAGGACTTCCATGTACCACCCGACCATAGACATGGCTAAACCAAATTTCTCTTTCAGCGAGTCACCCCCATGCCATATTCCAAACATGAATGTGGGATCTCATAGAAGAATCACTCCAAGAACAACTAAGGGAATCCAGAGGTTAAACAACCTCCACCCTCACCAAACCGTGATCACACCAAAATTGGTGCTCTAATCACAATCGAATATAAATTGGAATGTTATTTGGAATCCATCACAATCCTTGAGTAATTTTCCATCTCCTTGTCCCTTAGGCTTTATCAAAATCCAAACCCGGATCACTAGGCCCTAAACTAAGACATCTCCCTTAGGCTTTGCTGTGTATCTCACCAAAATCGGTCAAGGGATTCCTAGGCCTTTGGGAATGGAACTTGAGACCACCTCCATTGTGGATTCTAAAACCCATCTAGTAAACCAAAGCTCACAAAACCAAAATAGACATCCCAACACCATGGCTTCAAGAAAAAGGAAAGGCTAGGCTGAAAACCACTGTCATAACCCGAAAAGACCATGCCACCGATAACAAAAGAGCCATACACCTACATGAAAATCCTTGGATGTGCAAACCAGCTAGGAAATCACACGTGCAAAAGGCTACCTGCAAGTATTCCTATTGAAGTTTCTTGATCCTTCTTTCCTTCCTTGATCCTTGCTATATGTTCCTTTCCTTTGCTTGCTTTCCTTTTCCTTGCTCGAGGACTAGAGTGCTCCAAGAAACTCTAAGTGACCAAGAGTGTGTGTGTGTTGTGAGAGAGAGAGAGAGAGAATAATAATAGAGCTCCAAACTTGAAATTAGCAAAAGCCATGAACTGATCCTCAGAAGCTATTTTATGAATGGAGCCTCTAATTTCTTCATTTTCCATTATTTTCCTTCAATTTCCTCCTCACATGCAACCTGTGACCCTTCACCTTACTTATCTCCTAATTTCCATCATTTACATAAATAAAATTTTCAAAATTCCTATTTGCCTTTTAATGTCTTTGCCTTAGCCTTTTCCAATTTCCATAGCCCAAACACACATCCAGTGATGCCCACTAGGACATCATTGCCCAACATTCAACTCGGAACAAGTGTCCCTTAACTGTGGTCTTATTTTTTCTTTATTAACTTTTATTACATGAATTTTTTCACCATGGCTATTACAGAACCCTCCCCCTTGGGTGATCTAGGAGAATCTCCAGATACCAGTGGCATGGGAAAAAGGCTCAAAATTCGAAGTGGCAGAAATTCAATTAACTTGACATCTGATCGAAGTGCTCATCGCCCTAATTCCAACGGTGTGAAAAACACTCCAATCCTAGTCTATATGAAGAAGATAGAAGCAGTAAAATTTCAGGGTTGACTTACCCATGTGGCAGGCTTAAGGAGTACACAATTTGGCAAGAATCGGGTATTGGAATCCAGCCAGTTTTCCGGGTGAAATTGAGGGTCTGTTAATTTGTATAATATCGCCTAAGGTTTTGGAAAATTTGGTGGTTATTTATTTTTAATAAAAAATATATAAAAAAAAATACAAGGTGGATAGCCATGACCCCTCCACCCCTATAACCACCATAACCAAATTATATTTGAATTCGGGTGGGTGGCCACAACCCAGCCACCCCCGGAGTCCACCAACAAACATAATAAATATATGGTGGGGGTGCAGGTTGTCAACCCAGCCGCCCCTCCACCTCACCTATATACAATGGACCATCGGCGGAAATTGAGGGGAGTAGGCCATCGGGACCGGCGAACCCACCTCCCACTATGACATTTCAAAATGTTATGTAATAAAAAAAGGAGGGGTGGGATTTGATCCCCTGACCCCTCCTCAATGATTACTTTTTAAAACCAATACACCAAATTGACTTTCCTTCGTAGATCATCCCACCAAACGTTATATCAACCCTTTTGAACAGTGTGCGCAGGGGTTGAGAGCACGCACGTATTTCGAGGTGGATGAATTGCAAGTGGCGAAACTGTGAGCAGTCCTGTGATAGGGGGCGGAACCTTGCCTGAGCACATTTTCCAAGGGGTCAGTTTTGGTCCAGTGTAAGAAATGGGCAAGTTGTATATCGATTTTTCACCTCTTGGCGATAGGAACTCAATGGCGATTCCATATTATGCAATAGAGCTCTCCATTTTTCGGCCATTTTCTAGATTCGAGGTATAAGACTCCTTTTGTAAATTTTGATTGTACTTCTTCTCTCTCATGCCACTTAATGAATGAAGGCCTCCCCATTGATCGAGCAGCGCCCAGAGACATAGTCCAAATTAGACGAACTCCGTTATCAAATCTCTTGTCTTCTTTCATGTTTTTATGTGTTTCTCTTCTTCTCACATGTGCACATTAAATTTCTATGGTTAAGCTGCAATTTTTCCATGTAATTATTTAATACATCTATAAGAAAAAGATCTTGGATCATTGGGGAAACACCATCCTAGGTGTTAAACCACACAATGACCTCAGCAAAACCATTGAAAAGAAAACATATTGCTTATGGAGTTTTATAACATATCTTGATGGAGTATTTACAATGCTAGACCTGCTCAAAAGAAAAACATCATGAATACATGACAAGATAACAACCATACCGCATACTGGAGATTTATAACACAACTCATTACAGTATTTACATCCATATACATATACATACACAAATACAAATATCAAAACATCAGTAAAACATATGTCAAACATATACCGACATCAAACCAAAACTGATTTTCCTCAACCGAAAAACTATGAAGGATATAGGGCCCACATCTGTCCACCATCTCCCATGTAGCTTCTTGAGGCCCAAAGTGCTTCCACTGAAATTTAACTTTCTATATGGCTCTATTCTTAAGCATGAGATTCTTTCGCTACATTATGCACTGAGGCTCCGACTGGAACTCTCCTTCTTGCTCCACCTACAATACAAACCAATCAATAACATGATAAACATCCTTTTTATACTTCTTAAGCAATGAAATATGGGAAACATCATGGACTTTCATTGTTGGAGGCACTGCAATTCAATATGCCACTGGTCCAATCCTCACAAGGATCTTAAAAGGCCCGCAATACCGTGCTTCCAAATTGGCACATGAACCAATCCTCAAAGATCTTTTCTTAGGTTTGATATGCAAATACACATACTCCCCAACCTGAAACTCCTTGAATACCCTATGTTGATTCGCATAACTCTTTTTCCTATCCTATGTTGTCTTTAGATTATTCTTTATAACTTGCATTTCCTACTCCATATCTGCTAGCATGTCCAGTCGAATAAGTACCCTATTCACTAGATCACTCCAGTTGATGGGAGTATTACAAATCTTCTCATATAAAGCCTTGAAAGTGTTGGCATTATGATGTATGTGTTGTCCTTGATGGAAACTCACTTGTATATTGTAAATAGATGAATCTACAGGACAGATTAGAGGTGACATAATGATGGAGCACATAGATATCAGAGGTGACAAAATGATGGAACAAAATAATAGTCAAAGGTTTGATACAGGGAGATTGTGTTAGTGTTGTCCTTTATAAGAAACCTAACTGATGAGTTGTCCTTTATGACAACCTATTTTATGAATGGACTACTTGATAAAGGTATAAAAATGATGTGACAGAATACATGGCATTTGTGTTTACAGCTGTGACAAATTGCAAGATAGTTCAAAGGAATCAGTTTAGAAGTAATGTATGATGAAACTCACATTGTAATAGGTCTATTTAAAGGTAACAGAGTAATGGCAGAGAAGAACAAGATGATGGGACAAAAACTTACAGATCATAATCAAGCAATTGAATAAAAATAATGTTTTAAGTTGTATACGCAGGTTCACCTAGTCCATGTAGCATATACAAGTGGGTTCACAGAACAATAAGAGCATATGCATATGCACGCACTTTCAAAAGAGGAAAAGTGTGTATGGGATGGAAAATTAAGGTTAAAGAATACCAAGGGTCCATACCATGGTATTAGCCCACAATGTTGAGCAAAATAATGGATACTTGATCCTGTCTAAGAATACCACTGGTTCTAAGTGTTGTTTTGGTCTAGGGTATTGAAAAAGGCTCTAAGTATATAAGGAGGTGAAGATCAAAGTGTGAGGTGAGAAAGTAATGAATATCTTATGAAGATTTAGATCAAAAGAAAATATGCATGTGATGTGTTTTTCATGCTTTGCTTGATCTGAACTAAGTATGCACCTGAGTGTTTGATGATAGATGAGATCTAATGATGGATCAGGATCATGAGATTTGAAATAACTTCTCATTATGTGATTTGATAATGGATGGGCTAGATTTGGACGCTATCGCATGTTTTATCCTTTATATGTTATGATCTGGGTATGTCTGAAATCTAGAATAGCTGTGAAGTTATAAGTTATTGTTTTCAGATCTATACTCAGTTCCCCTTGGTGAAGGCACGTATACATGCGGGTTCAACTCTTCCAAGTAGCGTATGCAAAAGAAAATATTTTTGTTCAGAGATGACTGATCTATATTATCAGTGATGTTGTTTTATGGTTGTCTTTCAATGATGTCTTCATTAGATCTGAAATTAGATCTCACTATATAAGGAGATTGATTCTAATTGATTGATTGATTAAGTGAGAAGGGTGATGTTTGTTGTTATTTGTTTAGAACTCTGTAAATTGAAAGTAGATCTTCAGAATGTCACTGATTGGTAAAGTTTGTGGTTCAGAAGTTTTATGATTCAGTATCTTTAGAGGTATACACATGTTGGGTTAAAGGAAGTAGTGTATACATGCAGGTTGGCTTCACTGAAGTAGCATATACATTCTGACATATGATTTTTGAGGTGTAGTTTGTTTTGGTTGTTGATGAACTGTTCTAGGTTTAGATCTATTTTTTGGTTACATTGATCTAATTGTTCTTGTTGATTGGTTTAATTTTGATTAAATATCGGTTGATTGAGTTTTGAGTGATTGATTGATTCTGTTGTGTCAGAAGTTTTAATGATTGGTTGATTCATAAAGTGATTTGGGTTTCAGTTATATCAAAGCTTGATGATTAGGTTTCAGTGATATCAGAGATTGATGATTGGGTTTTAGTGATTGGTTGATGTAGTTGTATTTGATAGATGTATTGCATTGGTGATTTATTTAGAGCTTCAATGTTATTGAAGGTTCCAGTATGAAAATTTTATGAAATGTGGCCTACATATTGTATTGTTTTGTACCAGGAGTATACAGTCTAAAATTTATGAAACGTGTTCCCTGGAGGATACTGAGGGTTGGAGCCTTTAGTGAGGAAGTTGAAGCTTCATGCCAGTAGTAGCTATTAATTAGATAAGGGGGTTGGAGATCCCTTCCAGTAGCAGCTGGAGAACGAGTAAAGGTTGTAGCCTTCTGTAGATTGGCGCCTACGTACTAGTAAACATATTAGCCAGTACAAGAGCTAAGGGGGTTGTAGATCCCTTCTAGTAGAAGCTGGAGAATAAGAGATGGTTGTAGCCTTTTGTAGGTGGGTTCCTACGTATTGGTATGAGTCTGAACTAGTATAAGATTGTAAATAGCTTATTATAATATATTGAAAAGAAGACAGAGACAACATCAACTGGTGGTTTGTCCTGCATTGGGTTTCTACCTTAAATATTGGCGTTCATGTGTGTTTCTTATGTGTGATGGTTTATTTATTAGAGAACATGGTTAATAAAGTACTAATGCACTAGCTGAAGAAAAACATGTGATGGATTAATTAAATTGTAAGTTCACTGGATATACGCTAATTGTCTTAAGAACAATCGCGTTCACATGGAGGTTCGATTCAGTAAAGTTGTGTATAGAAATATGAACATGAAATGTAAAATGTTTATTGATTTATAAACACTGATTCAAACCCCCCCCCAGTATTTTTCCGAACAGGAAGGACTCATCCTCAATGACTCCTGATAACCATTGTTGTATGCAACCTCAACCAAAGGAAGATACTCATCCCATTTCTTTTGTTGGTGCATCACGCACATCCTCAGCATATCTTCCAAAATCTTATTAACCCTCTCTATCTTTCCATCTGTCTGCAGATGATAAGCTCTATCATAGGCCAACTCTTTACCCAATCTTGTAAATAGATCCTTCCAAAACTTGGAAGTGAAATTCACATCCCTGTCAGATACAATCTTCTTTGGAACACCATGCAGTCTCACTATCTCTCTGGTGAAAACTTGTGCTACCTCACTGGCTTAATATGTAGTCTTTACTGGAATGAATTGAGCCACATTTCTCAACCTGTCAACCATGACCATAATAGAATCATGTTGCTTCACTATCCTCGAAAGACCTGTAATGAAATCCATGGAAATGACCTCCCATTTCCATTTCAGATTTGCAATAGGCTGTAGTAAACCACTTGGATGCTAGCATTCCACCTTTACCTACTAAAAATCTAAACATCTAGCCATGAACTCTGCCACTTCCTTCTTCAGATTTGGCCAATAGTAAAACTTATTCACCATCGTCAATGTCTTTTGATATCATGGGTGCCCTAAGTATGGCTTGATGTGAAACTCTATCAAGATAAGCTTCTTGAGCTCGCTACAATTCGACACATACATCCTATCCCTGAAACTCACCAATCCATCTGTCATGAGATGATAGTTTCCATCCTAATCACCTGTACCTGTTCCTGTGCTTGTACCTGTGCCTATGCCTATACTTGTACCCTATTGTAACCTGTGCATGATCTCCATGTATCTATCATCCTGCTACCCTACCTGCAAGATTCTATCTTGTAACTCAGTCCCATAAGAGCTCATAGATGTGATATGATTACCTATACCTTCCTACTAAAAGCATTTTCAACCCAATTCTCCTTCCCTTTAATTTATTTGATCTCAAAGTCAAACTTACTAAGGGTAGCCAACCATCTAGCTTACCTGGCATTTAGATTTGGTCGATCAAATAAATACCTCAACCCATTGTTGATCACTCATCAATGTAAATATCCTACCAAGAAGATAATCTCTCCAGATCTTCAATGCAAGTATGATCACTGCTAACTCAAGATCATGTGTTGGGTAGTTCTACTCATGCTCATTCAGTTTCCATGACTCATAGCACATTACCTGTCCTTCTTGCATGAGAATTCCACCAAGTCCTCTCTTGCAAGAATCTGTACATACAACAAACTCCTTGTCTGAATCTACAATCTTTAGCACTGGTGCATGCATCAATAACTTCTTAATCTACTCAAAATTTGCCTCACACTCCTCTATCCATTCGAACTTCTTACCTTTTCTTTGCAATGTTTTGATAGGATAGGCAATGCATGATAAGTTCTTGATGAACCTCCTATGGTAACCTTCCAAATGCATGAATGATATCACCTCATCCACATTCTTAGGAGTTTCCCATTCCATGATGGCCCTTATCGTTTCTGGATCTACTACAATTCCTTCCTTGGAGACAACATGTCCCAAGTAATGTACCTCAGTCTGAAAGAAGTTTCACTTTCGAACCTTAGCATACAACTAATTTTCTCTTAGCAATATCAACACTGCTGCTGAATGCTCTGCATGTTCCTCCTCCTTCTTAGAATATACCAATATGTCATCAATGAATATAATAACAAACTTGTCCAAATAAGGACGCAGCACACTATTCATCAAACACATAAATGTAGCTAGAGCATTAGTCAAACCGAATGGAACAACAACAAACTCATAATGCCCATACCTAGTCCTAAACGTAGTCTTGAAGATATCCTCTTCTTTGATGTGTACCTGATGATATCCTGATATCAAGTCGATCTTAGAGAACACTGCTACTCCCTTAAGTTGATCATCAAATATGCAATCCTTGGTAAAGAGTACATGTTATTGATCATTACCTTATTTAGCTACCTGTAAACAATGCACAATCTAAGAGTACCATCTTTCTTCTTTACGAACAACACTCGTATGCCCCAAGGTGATACATTGGATCTGATGTATCCTTTACCAAGAAAATCCTTTAACTACAACTTCAACTCAACCAAGTCAGGTGTTCTCATCCTGTAAGGTTCTTTCGATGCAGGGGCCGCCCCTGGCACTATCCCAATAGAAAAATCTACCTCCGTGTGAGGTGGAAACTCTATAATGTCCTCAGGGAATACATCCTAAAACTGCTATAAAACTGGGTACCTTCTCAACACATCGGCATCCTCAACCTCCTTACCTTTATCACTAGAAATGTGCATCGTAAACATCACACAACCTTTTCTGAAACTACGCTTAGTCTACATAATGGTAACCATCCTAATTGACGTAGGCTTCTTCTTTCCATGCAAAGTCCTCTTTTCACCCCTCTCGTCCACACAATCAATAGCCTTGTCGAAGAAATCCACTTTGGTTCTGTGAAGGTATAGCTAATCCATACCTCAAATCATAATATACGATCCCAATGGAAATACATTCAAATGCTCTATTGTAGGCATACCATTTAACTCAAATGCACAAGCTCTTACTTAATGGTGTACTCGCATCTTTGTACCTGTAGCCAACTGTACCAACCAAGATTCTGCATACACTTATTTTCTTAAACCACACTTATCCACCAGGTTAGGATTAATATAACTATAGTTAGATCCAAGATTAGTCAAAATAGAAACAACTTGATCACAAATCTTACCATCCATATCAATGATCAATGCCTGATGATTCGTCTGTCTATTGTCCACAACTGCATAGATCCAAGGAATTCTATGACCAACATCACTGTATGCACCTCCTGAGCACTGTATATCTAGGGTCTACCACCATTTTGATACTACAGATAATCCTTCTTGCAATGATCCTTACCATATATCCAACACTGTAATGGTTCCCTTCCACTACCTCTAGCCTGCTACTCTCCATGCCCCTTCTCAGTTGTATTGGATCTCTTGTAAGGAACTGCATTTTCTTTCTCACCTTCACCTTGAGGTCTTCCTCTCTTTGGTGGAAATTTTCCTTTTACTTTATCATTCCTTTCAAGTCACGCTTTGGCTCAACTTTGCGCTTCGACTTCTTATAACAATGCTTCAACTTTCAGATGGCCTCCTCCAATGATCTAGTCTCATCAAACTCAATATGGTCTTTGTATTTTATGGCAGTCTACTGATGAATATATGAAACTTTGCCTTCTCCTCCTTGAGGTAAGAAACATATATCAATAGCTCCAAAAACCTGCTAGTATACTCCACATTTGTCATAGAACCTATCTGCAACTCATAAAATTCCTTATCTCTATCATCATAGTACCTCTCTGACAAGTACTTATTCTTGAAGAGCTTTTAAAATGCATGCCAATTCAAATAATCTTCATCATTGCTTTTAACATTCTTCATGTCTTCCCACCAAATATTTTCTTTACCTTTGAGACTGAAAAGAGATATCCTTGCTTCCATATTTTCTGAATATTCATGCAATTTAAAGAATTTCTGCATCCTATGATTTCTTCATCTCTCCATCAAAGGTAGGTGGCTTCACTTTCTTGAAATCATCCAACAAGTATCCTCTATCACTCCTCCTGTAAGGGTGATAGCGATGGCGATCATGATTCCTATCCGAACCAGAACTAGAATAATACCTATGTCCAGTACCCATCCTATCTAGAGTGTCCAACAACCTACCATCTCCGATCATGTCAGATCGATCCGAATTGTGACCACCATAAGACCTATCTCTACTAGGAGACCTACTTCCATATGCCCCATTAGTTATGTCCTCTTGTCCATGGCTAATCCGACGTGGCCCTTGTCGCTGCAAAACTAACAAACACTGAAGTAGTATTTCACTTACTTATGCTTGTTTCTCTTGTGCCTACATGATATTGTCATTGTTTTCTTTGCAACTCCTTATTTCTTCTTGCAAGCTTCTCAATGTATTTTCTAATTCATAATAATTCCCCACACCACGTTGCTAATCTAATGCGTAGAAAGACTCTATGTAGTATACCACCTTGCTAGCCATTTGATCTCTTTTCTGCAATGAACACTATTGTTGAGAGATTAAATTGACGAATTAAATCTCTTAATATTAATTGTCAACCTAGGGTTCGTAAGCACAAGTTTCCTTGCACTTTCTTTGTTCAGGGCTAGATTATAGTTTTAACATTTCCTTATAATAATTAATGGAGTAATAAACACATTAATACTTGCAAAATTGAAATAAATCAAACATCTACTTGGCACAACCAGACTCAACAATCAAATTTAACCTAGAGATTTCAGAAATCTTTACGAACTCTGCCTAGCATTAAAATCTGAAATTAACAAGCTACTAAACTATTTACTATTGATCTAAAGTGATGAAAATGAAATCCTAATCACACAAGACTCAATCAATCAAACACTCAAATGCTGGTTCTAGCTCTTCCATTTTACACTCAAAAGGAATAAAGATCTTCTACTTGTAATAACAGTTCAATCCTCCAACAATCTATACTAATGGCTTGTTACCCTACTAACAAGGATTTTGAAGTTAAGTACTGAACTAAAGAATCAATATATTTCACTATGTAACTCACTAACTCAATTTTGTATTTGCAATTAAACCACTTACAATTCCTAATTAATCATAATGATGAGAACAACTTCAAGCATCTAGTCAACTCAATACATAGCAATCCAATCAAACAATTTCAGAGAAATTGTACTTAAATCACTCTGTAATCAAATCAATCCTCACTTGCAAATAAGCTGATTTGAAACCAATGTGCTATTGTTAAAATCCAATCGATATCTAGCTATGGGAAATGTAATCAAGAACTCTACAAAACAGGGGAAAGCATGTATCTAACTAACTAATGAGTTTGTATTAACAACTAATCACACAAAGCGTTATTTTGTGTTCTGATTTCAATCCACACAGTTCATTGATCAACCCAAGAGTCTATTTGCTTAAATGAAACAAGACAAAAGAAATAGTAAACCATTCAACATCCCTGCAAGCAATGTATGTGTGTTATGATCATCAGTTTAAAATCAAATCAATTACAGTGTTCAAACAATAATTAAGCATTTCCCTATCGTATTACCTGCAAAATGATGTAACAGAGAATCAATTCGATCTAGTTCTTTAGAGGATATGAAGGACGATTTGGTGAATAAACTAGTCCTATTAAATCAATTCGAATCTCATTCATTCTTGATTGTTGGAGAGATCCAAAGCTATTTCAGCACTAACCATAGGTAAACGAATTCATTTCGCTCATAAAACAACTCTATAATGCGTTTATGATAATTGTAAATCAAGATGATGGCGAGGTTTTGAGCAAAACTATATTCAGAAAGAACACAAAGATCACACAAGAATTTGATTGCAAAATGTGGAAATAAAAGGAGTTTCTCAAAATATTCAACGCATCTGCATGCTCTTAAATAGTCAAACAAAGCAATTCAATCAGAACTAACTTGTAGTGAAAAGGGAAACTAACTGTAACTAATCTAACAGTGACACTTTACATGCAAAATACAAAGCAAACCCAGATGGGAGGGCCCAACCGCACTTGGGGGCTAACGAACTTATAGTGACGAGAAGATTTTGAACACAATAAACGTATTAACATAAACACTCCATCAACGCATTCAATTGAAATTTAGAGCAAGAGCATTGCCAATATCTTTGATTAAAAAAGTCATGGAATACACAACAATTACTTCCATGTTTGAGAGCTGCCTCCTTTCCTATGGTTGTTGCTTTGCTTTTATACATGATATAGATTAATTACAAACAAATTCATGCCATGTTTGAATTCCCTAGATGGCCTTCAAATAGCTAATGGTTGATGTTGATGTTGATCAATGCAGGGATGGAGGGCAAGAACTTATCAAATCGTAACTGTGGCATAAAAATAGGCAGATCCGAATTTGACTGTTAAGTACAAATCTGGACATTTTATATAAATTGGCCACAGAGAACTACGTATATCTCCCAAAACGTAAGGAATTTTAGAAAAATGTTATAGGGTTAGTACAACGGCTATACTAGAAACAAAACCCATGTGCCATATTTTCTTCATTCGTCTTCATCTGCAAGCAAATTGAGGCGGACATTGGTAGTTTGAAAATTATTGCAGATTTGGGCAAATTTATGAATTTCCTTCTAGAGACCCACATGAGTGACCTGGGTGGAATCCAAGTTATGGAAAGGTATTACAACATCATTTTTGACAATAACCTCTCTCGATTTCTCTAGAAGCATGTCGAAAGTGTCAAAAGCCCTAAATTGACCATTTTCATACTCTACTGGCTTGTGAAGAAACTTGGCGATGGAACCCTGTGAAAATGAACTTAGTGAAACCGTCATTAGTAAATCATGACATAATCATATTTAATCATATAAAATCTAATAAAACCAATGATTATCAACCACGAGGCATAGGATGTGATTTGGCAATAAATGATGGAATTAGGGTACAAAACAGGTTAAAGACCTAGGGTTTTAGGTTATGAATGGTGATATTGCATGATGAAAACATGGGCATTTTCAAGGCCCATCATCCACCCATGCCTAATATTTTTCAAGTCCTCATGCAAACAAATACTCTGCTCATATATAGGTTCTTGTGGGACAACATTACTTGGATATTTAAAGGTGTTGGTTCTTGTGGAGTAGCACTTACTTAAATGCTTGGAGGTGTTGGTTCTTGTGGTGCAACACTCTTCATACTTAATAGGTTACATTAATTTATTGAGCAATACAAATTGAGGACAAGAAATGGATGAGTGAAGGAGAGATGAGTGATGGAGATGGTGAATGGGTGATTGATACTCTGTCTTCATAAGACCAATGTCTATAGGCAGTTTTCTTTATCATTTTATAGCAGTAATGACTTCATCCTAATGTTTTTCATCATGGACGGATAATACATCATAGAGGTTGCTTTACCAATGCACCATAAGGTTTTTTCTTTTAACATGGTCTTGTAATCAGAGTATATGCAGATTAAATGGAAGGATAATAAAAGGATGATGGTTTATGAAAGATGAAATGCATGGAATGAGAAGTTGTGAATCATTAAGTTTCTTTAGCCTTCTAATGAATTACATAATCATAGGCCAAATTTACCTCAATTTTTACCTTTATCATTGATGTGTCTGGCACTGCAAGATGAAGTGGAAGATGAACTGGAATACGGCTAAAGGTTGGAGTTGGAATGACTACTACTGATGTGTATAAGGATTTGTTGAAGAAGGATGAACTGGAGATAGTAAAGGAGGCTGAAAAATGAAGTTCCCCTTCTCCCCCCATGCCTGAGGATTTGTATGTCCCCAAACAATGAAGGGAGATGACTGCTACAAATGATGATCAAGCTACTATATGACAACCTTTAATGAAACAAGATGACTGCTACAGGAAAATAAAATGCTGCTACAAATGTCCACATTGCTGCAAATCTATACTGATATAACAAAACCGTATAGTCTTCAACCTCTACACACCATGTGCAATCCTGCTTATGTGAATAAAGGGTGTCAATGTCGAACACAAGCAAGAATCATTGGATTACCGACCATTGAGGAAGTCATTAACCAATGCGAGATATCCCACCTGTGATGTCAACCGGAATCAAGGTACTAGGTACATTCTACTAGCCATGAATAGATTTGATGAAGTCAAATGGACTGCAAAATTCATCCACCAAGAAACATTGATGTATTCCTTTGGTAGATGACAAGGATACCTGCCATTAAGGCATGCAGGCTCCTAAGTACTTGATCTAACCCTAGCCTTGGTCCCAGATAATTTACTGATGTCGATGCAACAAAGCTTGTTGGCAGGTGGACCTTAAGGGATCCCACATCAACCAACATGAGTATAAGACATAATGATTTGAAATATACATTATTTTAATAACTCATACAAATTTACAAACATTATCAGGAACTTTGCCCACCAGTTAGTACCTGGTTTTTAAGAAAAGTCCTTGACCAGTTGCGCCAAACAAGCTGGTTTTCAGAAAAGGACTTATTTTCTCTTTACTATTTTCATTTATTTATTTACAATACAAAATTTCCTATTCTACTAAAGAAAAGGAGATAAACTCCTTTAAGTAAAGGATTAGTTCCAATGAAGCCATGTGCGAAGTAGATACAAATAGATATTCATGCTCAGATTTAACATATAAACTACCCAGAACTTGTTGTAACTTTCAGAATGGAAACAAGACATGATAATAATGCTGGTAAATCAAAATCAACCTCAAGACTAAGCCTGAGCATCCCCATCGAGGACTGAAATTCTGTCAAACACTTGGCATTAATGCAACCTACAGTTCTAGGATACAAGACAAAGCATAAATGACTGAAACAACTTATGAAACATAACCAGAAGGATCACCTCCTTCTCCATTGAACCATTATATCATCAATTAGGTCTTGCATCCTTCAATTTAATAGTTACAAGTAAATACATGAAATAACCATGACATGAACCAATCATTTAACCAAACTTATAACCAACATAAAACCATGTAAAAATCAGAGATATTACAACCATTAAATTCATATATAAATCAGTACAAAAGTAAGAGAATTTAGCTTTTATTAATGATAGGAAAATCCGACCAAGTTCGAGACCTCCATGCACCACCTGACCATAGACATGGTTGAACCAAATATCTCTTTCATCTAATGATCTAATTTAGAATATTATATTGTTGTGCTAAGATCCTCCTCAGATTAGAAGCAAAATGATTTCATTGTGCTTAAGGATTCATGAAGTTTTTCAAGTTTATAGATGAGTTTTTTTTATGTTAATTTTATGAGAAATTTAACATAAATAAGAGACTAACAATAGCTTAAGCATGTACATAACATCATCAAAAACACATTACAACATGAACATGATAAAGGAGTTCACCCCTCTTGGGCTACGTCTCCTTGGTCCAACTTCCAATGGCTTGGGCCTCTTTATTATGATCAAAAGTATAAAAATATGTGTTTACAATGCTCAAATGCTTATGAAACCTACTCCAATGAGTCCAGAATGTCAAAAAATGGTTATCTAGCCTATTGTTGCATCCAATTTGATGGAAACTTGAAGACGTTATGACCTCTTATAATTCTCCCAATATTCGCTCTACAAATTGCATCATTTGCAGCATGAACCTAGAATTTGGCTCCAAAATTGTGCTAATTGGGTGAAAATTTCACCGTGCAGCAGTTCATAATCTAACGGCACTTACTGTTCCATCACAAATCACAATCGGCAGAAAATCGGTGGTCTTCTGGTTTGTGAACATGATGGGGCGATGTGCGATTGTGATACAGTGGACCCGACGGAACTATTAACTAGAACCCATAATATTATCACATTTGGGATCCATCGCAATTCGCAATCGACAGAGTAATGGGGTAACAGATATATGAGAATCTACACTTCTGCGATGTGTGATTGCGATTATCACATCACAGCCCAGGTATGTTAGGGGTCGATTCATTGCATCGCAACCCAAGTACGTTGGGGGTCGATTCATCGCATTGCACCTGTTGGGGCCAATTCTTTAATGCCGACCTACTTGCGACATGCGATTTTTGAAATGCGGGTCCAATGGCATCCTAGCACTTGGCACTTCCCCTTCGTTGAAGGGTCCTGCCGTGTCATCCACTCTTGCCATGTGTCCAAGTCAAACCTGAACTTTGACTTGCTCTAACTTCTTCATATGAGCTCAGATTCGAGTATCATTCACACCATTAGAATGAGGATGATGAGCACTTCGATTTGAAGCTAAGTTTATCGAGATTCTACCACTTTGAGTTTTGAGCCTAATTTTGAGCACCTGATCACTCCTCCACACTGAAAGTCTTCTGGACCCCAAAATATAACTTTTAGTTGTCCAATAGGTGAGGGTACAGTTCCCTCACCTTTCCAACTTCTATCCATTTTTCTTTTAAAGGATTTGTACCCTTTAGCCCCACTTGAAGATAATCGACACTTCCCCTTTTTGTTATCCTTGTTCTTCTATCAAGTATAGTGTCTTGTTGAAGCTCATCAAATAATTCTGGAGAAAAGTCTTTAATAGATGGAATTTCAATATTCTCTCCTTGATCTTCAATCAAAGGAGGCTCATACAACCTTAAATTCTCAACATTAACAATAACATAAATTTGCATATATGAAGGCATTGTTACCAATATTTTCCGAAATTCTGAATGGACCATATCTAATTGGTTTTAGCTTTTTACCTTCTCCTTGGAGCCTCTCTTTGTTAATGTGAAGCCAAACTTCATCACCAACTTGGAACTTGTGATCTTGATGATGCTTGTCGTGCCTTTCTTTATAGTTGCCTTGGCTTTTCTCAAGCTGTTCTTGAACCTTTTGGTTTACTAATTAGATTTGTTCAATGCATTTTCTTGCTTTGTCTATGTTGCTATGACCTTCAATAAGAACATCTTTGCCAAAAATAAAATCTAAAGGAGATTTAGGCAAGTATCCCAAGCATGCCTCAAATGGTGAAGTTTGAGTTAAAGAGTGCTTGGCTCAATTGTAAGCATGCTAAATATAGTGCAAATGTCCATCACACAACTTAGGATGCTTGTTGCAATACCCATGAAGAAGATCTATCAATGTTTTGTTCACCACTTTTGTTTGACCATCTGTTTGTGGATAAAAATTTGTACTCTTTTTCAATTTGGTGTCCATGAATCCCCACAAGCTTAACCAAAAATTCCCAACAAAGCAAGAATCTCAATCACTAACAATGGATGTGGGAAATGAAAAATGCACCCAAATATTTAGAAAGAATAACTGAACAGTTTTTTCAGTTGTAACTTGATTTTTACATGGCATCAAAATACACATTTTGTTGAACCTATCCACAAATACATACAAATAATCATGACCTCTTTTTGACAATGGAAGATCTCCTACAAAATCCATAGAAACACTCTCCCACAGTCATGAAGGAATTGAAAGTGGTGTGTACAATCCTAACTTCCTATTGCTATGCTTATTGGTTTCACATAATGAACATCCTTTAATAAAATGAGACACACTTTCAAGCATACGAGGCCAATAACAATACCTCTATAGATGCACCACAATATTACTTACACCGCAATGACCAACAATAAGATAAGTATATGCCTCTTATGATGTTAACTCTTTCTCCCTGTGGAATACAAAGCTTGCCAAGATTGTATAACAAGTGATCATGCAAATGATAATCCAATTCCTCTACATGGTTACCTTGACTCAAGCTTGCGTAAACATTTTGAAAGTCATTATCTAATTCATATTTCTCAATATAAATTTCATGTAAAACAAAATTATGCTTTATTAAAGTAGCCACACTAACAATAGGCCTCTAAAGCATATCAACAACTTTATTGTAGATACCTTTCTTATACCTGATTACCAAGTGGAATTGTTGAGGAAAACCCATACATCAAAAGTGCCTTGATTGTTGCAAATTTTATTGTGATTGCAATTATTGTAATGGTTGATGATCAGTGTGAATGATTGTTTCCTTACCCATCAAGTAGTGTTTACATTTTTTCACAATTTTCACCAATGCATATAATTCCTTGTCATATGTAGGATAGTTAATCATTGCACCATTAAATGTTTCTGAATGAAAAAATATAGGCTTACCATGTTGCATGAGGACTACACCCATAGCATAGTCACTAGCATTAGTCTGAATCTCAATGACTGTGTCAAGTCTAGAAGTGCAAGTACTGGATTTGTACTGATATTTTCCTTCAGTGCATCAAAGGCATTTTGTTGTTTGCCTCCCCATTGAAAAACCTTTTTCACACTTGTCAATGCATGGAAAGGAGCGGCTATAAGAGAAAAATTAGCAATGAATTTCCTCCAATATTGGTCTTCTCCTAAAAAAATTCTTACCTTAGTAATTGTCTTGGGCCTTGGCCAATTCACAATGACATCAACCTTGGAGGGATCTATTTTCAACTCACCTCCTCCAACAATATGACCCAAGTAAACTAAAGAAGTTTTTCCAAACTCGCACTTCAATATCTTAAGATATAACTGATATTTTTTCAATACATAAAGTACTTTTCTTACATGCATAATATGTTCATCATGAGATTTACAAACACATCAAGAAATGGCCTCAACACATCATTCATCACACACATTAATGTAGAGGGAGAATTACATAAACCAAAGGGCATAACTAAACATTCAAACAAACCTTATTTTGTTTTGAATGTTGTATTCCAAATGTCTCCTTCATCTATTCTAATTTGATGGTAGCTACTTCTTAAGTCAATATTAGTAAAATAATTGTCATCTTTCAATTGATCAAGTAAATGGTCTATTCTAGGTAGTGGGTAACAGTTCTTTACCATAATTTTGTTCAATGCACAAAAGTCCACACACATGCACCATTTTCCATCCTTCTTTGGCACCAAGACAATAGGTGAACCACATGGAAAGGAAGATGGTATAATGATCCCTTTATTCAACAACTCTCGAATTTGATTCTTAATTTCTATGCTTTCCATCACTGACATCATATACATGCCAATATCAAGAAGCAGACAATCTTGTTGCAACTGTATCTCTTGTTGGATTCCTCTCTTGGAAAGTAATCCCTTTGGTTCCTAAAACATCTCATCATATTAGTTAACTACATAAACCAATTCAGATTTCAAATTTGAATCACAACCTTTAAAAGTTTCATTATCAACATGATTCTTGGGTTTGATCATTAGAAGCACAAAATTATTGCTCGAATTCACTAGTCTTTTCATCTACCCCGCATTAACAAGTGAAAGATTGATTTTCTTGCTATAAGCTCTCACAATATATTCTACTCCATATTTGACTAAATGATATTTTTGTTCATGTCTATGGAAGATAGTTTTTCTTTCATTAAGGTACAGTATGCCCAAAACTATGGCACAGATATATAATGGCACAACATCTAGCTCCACTTCATCTATGAAATTTGCAATAATGGCGAATTTCAATTTACATTTTCTAGTAACCTGCAATTGCGCATTGTCACACACCCATCCAAGTGGATATGGTTTATGATGTGGAACAGTTTCCAAGTTTAAACTTTTGACAATTTTTTCAGAGATAAGATTGGCTTGAGAGCCACTATCAAAAAGCGTATCAATCTTGTTGTATTTTGAGATCACCCTGATGTGAAAAAGTTCTATTCTCCTCTTTTCGTTTGGAGTTTCATTTTATGAGTTTGAAGAACTAGTTCTAGCAATTGATTCTTTTCCTTTTAACCCCATGGTTGTGATTTTAGTTTCATCGCTTGAATCAGATCCCAAATCATGTTGAGTGGTTGCAGTTGTCTTTTGTTTTCCCTTCTTGTTTCTCTTTGGTCTCATTTCAGGATGAAGCTTCCAACAATAAGATTCATTGTGACCCTCTCTGGAACAACATTTGCATGTAACTTTCTCTCCTTTTTTGGTAGACGCATTTTTCTTTGCATTCCCTTTGAAAGCATTTTCCTTTCCTTTACACATACTAGGATTTTTACTACCTTCTTCTAGGGTTTTTTCCCTCTTTCCTCAAGATCAGTGGCTTGAACACACACATCATTTAGATTATTGGGATTAAACATTAATATAGTATTCCTAAGGTAACTATGTAAACCCCTTATGTACTTCAGCAATGTGTCATGTGATTGCAAATCTACACCTAACATCAAAGACCCTTTTCTCAATTCTTGGGTGTAATCTTACATATTTTGACCTTTAAGTTGTCTAAAGTTATACCAATTCATCATGGCTTTCTGAATATAACCTAGAGGGTAAAATTGTCTTTTGATTGTACTAATGAAATCATTCCAAGAAACTGAGATCTTACCATTTTTTTTAATCTCCTTTTGGGTCTTTGATTCCCACCATACTAGTGCTGCACCGTCCATTCTCAAGGAAGCTAACTAAATATTTATGTTACCCTCTTGAAGGTTTTGAATCCTACAATAGACCTCCAACTAATGAATCCAATTATCAAGCTTCTCTACATTCACTTCACCATTATACATGGGCAGCTCAAATTTAACATCAAGTTTTAAAAAAGGTTATTTAATAGTTCCTTTTGAATTATGATGATGAGTATGAGTAAGGGTTGTGTTAGTGGAAGAGGGTGAAGATGATTGTGAAGAAGAAGATGAATAAGATGGTGGAGGTTTTTCTCCATTTCCATTACCTCCTCTTGAAGAACCTTCTCCTTTTGGAGGTTTGGAACTTTCTCCTTGCCACTTGATATTCCTCTCTTCATAGAGGACCTTCACCATCTCTACCATATCAAAGAAATCCTTTCTAAAGGTCTTCTCATCTTCTGTCATGTATGTAGGTTCTCCTTCATGAGACATTATATTTGGAGTCTCAACTGCAACTCAAGGGTGAACTGGTGTTGGATATTGTGGCAACCTTTCTCTCCTTCCCCTTGACCCAACTTTAGGGCTTCCAACTAGATTTCCTTCTCTTTTGAGTTTTAAACTTGTAAGCATGACATAAACTTGCAAACAATTAAAACCTTCTTTCAAAAAGAAAATCTAGTACTTTGATACCAAAATTGATCTTATTTAGAATATTACTTTGTTGTGCTAAGATCCTCATCAAATTAGAAATAAAATTCTTTCATTGTGCTTAAGGATTCATGAATTTTTGCAAGTGAAATGATGAGTTTTCTATGTTAATTTTATGAGAAATTTAAAATAAATAAGAGACTTAATAGTAGCATAAAAATGTACATAACATCATAAAAAAAAATTACAACAAGAACATGATAAAGGAGTTCACCCCTTCTGGGCTACGTCTCCTTGGTCCAGCTTCCAATGGTTTGGGCCTCTCTATTATGCTAATAAGTGTAAAAATATGTGTTTACAATGCTCAAATTCTTTCTAGACCTGCTCCAATAAGTCCATAATGTCCAAAAATGGTTATCTAGCCTTTTGTTTCATCCAATTTGCTAGAAAATTGAAGAATTTATGACCTCTCCTAGTTCTTCTAATATTTACTCCACAAATTGCATCATTTCCAGCATGAACCTACAATTTCTCTCCGAAATTGCACTAACTGGGTGAAAATTACACCACACAGTGGTCCATAATCTAATGGCACCGACTATTCCATCGCAAATCACAATCAGCAGAAAATCGATAGTTTTATGGTCTGTGAACGCGGCGAGGCGATGTGCGATTGTGATATGGCGGACCCAAGAAAACTATTAAATGAAACCCATAATCTTATCGTATTCGGGATGCATTGCAATTCACAATCAATGGAGTCAAGGAGTACCAAATATACGGGACTCTACACTTCTGTGATATGCATCTGCGATTATCGCATTGCAACCCGGGTACGCTAGGGGACGATTCATTGCATCGCACATGCCGGGGCCGATTCTTTGACGTCGACCTGCCTGCGACATGCAATTTTTTAAATGTGGGGCCAATGGAAGCTTGCCACTTGGCTCTTCCCATTCACTTAAGGGTCATCCCACATCATCCACTCCTGCCATGTGTCCAAGTCAAACCTGAACTTTGACTTGCTTTAACTTCTTCATATGAGCTCGGATTCGAGTGTCGTTCACACTGTTGGAATCAAGATGACGAGCACTTCGATATAAATTTAAGTCTATCAAGATTCTACCACTTTTATTTTTGAGCCTAATTTTGAGCACCCAATCATCTAGTCACCCCTCGTGCCATATTCCAAGCATGATTGTGGGATCTCATGGAACAACCAATGCAATCTAGAGGTTAAACCACCTCCACCCTCAACAAACCATGATCACACCAAAACCGGTGCTCTAATCACAACTGAATAAAACTTGAAATGCCATTCAGAATCCATCACTATCATTGAGGAATTTTCCATATCCTTGTCTCTCAGGATTTACTACCATCTAAACTCAGATCACTAGGCCCTAGACCGAGACATCTCCCTCAAGCTTTATCGTGTATCCCACCAAAACTGGTCAAGGGATTTCTATGCCTTTGGGGATGGAACTTGCGACCACCTCTGCCCCGGATTGCGAAATCCATACAGCAAACAAAATCTCACAAAACCGAAATAAACATCTCAACACAATGGCATATGCAAAAAGGCAAGGCTAGGCTAAAACCACTATCATAACCTGACAATGCCATACCACCGACAACAAGAGAGCCATACCCCAACATGCAAAGCCATGCATGTCCAAACTAGCTAGGAAATGGCACATGCAAAAGGTTGTCTGTAAGTATTCCTGTTGAATTTACTTGATCCTGTTTTCCTTCCTTGATCGTTACTTGCTTTTCCTTTTCTTTGCTTGATTTATTTTTCATTGCTCCAAGACTAGAGTGCTCCAAGAAACTCTAAGTGACCAAGAGTGTGAGTGTGTGAGAGGGAGAGAGAGAGAGAATAATGAGAGAGCTCCAAACTTGAACTTGAAAAAAGCCATGAACTGATCCTCAAAAGCCTTTTTATGAATGAGACCTCTAATTTCTTCATTTTCCATTATTTTCCTTCAATTTCCTCCACACATGCAACTTGTGACCCTTCACCTTACGTTTCTCCTAATTTCCATCATTTTCATAAATAAATTTGCCAAAATGCCTTTCTTCCTTTTAATCCTTTCTCCTTAGCCTTTGTCAATTTCCTTAACCAAAACACACATGTAGGAATGCCCACTAGGATATCTTTGCCCAACATTTAGCTTGGAATAAGTGCCCATTAATCGTGGTCTTATTTTTCCTTTATTAACTTTTATTATATGAAGTTTTTAACCATGGTTGTTACATGTCAATACAAATATTCCAAAACAAACATCAACTAATGCAAGAACCTAGCCGAATGGAAGAAATATGTAGCCAAGGCAAGGAGAATAATCTTAGAGGGAGTGTGATACCACATTGTCTCAAATATCCATGGGAAAGAAACTTCTTTTGCAATGTGGAAGGCAATGACAGAGCTATTTGAGAATAGAAATGACCATAGAAAACTCACTCTCAAAGGCAATATTTGAAATATCAAGATGTAGAAGAATGATACTATTCTGTAGTATCTCACCAAATTTACACATGTTTGGGATGAGCTTGGAGGGGTTGGTGTGAATGTTGCTGATAATAACCTAGCGAGCCTAGCTCTTCTAGGCCTTCCCAAAAGTTGGCATAGCTACCAAGACTTGATGAATGAGTGGGACAAATTACCGAATTAGTAACACTTATGGGTTGATTTGGTGCAAGAAGATATTATGTGAAATACTAGAGATGGAAGTTCATCCAAGGGAGAGGATGAAGAAAATTTTGCATTGGTTGGAAAGGAAAAGAAGGGAAAAGGGAAGAAATCTCAAACCAAGCCATAATTCACCAAGGGGAGGAATAAGAAAGACTTGTCCAAAATCAAATGCTTTAATTCTCATGAATTCGAGCACTATGCTACAAAGTGTCCACACAAAAATTCTAGCAAGAAGAACCCAAGAGGAGAAGCAGGTAAAGCATTGGCTTCACAGTTTAAGCTAGACTTCACCCTTATCGCATGCATGACGAACACTGTGATAGGGAGTGTGTGATACTTGGACTCAGGTGCCTTGTTCCACATGACAGGGTGTAAAGCATTGTTTGTGACCTAGAGGAGAAATATCTCTAGATTCATGTTGATCTTGGGGATGACGAAAGGTACAATGCTACCAGGATTGGTACAATAACATTTAAGAAGGAGTCGAGATCCCCTCTTCGCCTCAAAGATGACATGTTTGTACCAGGATTGAAGAAGAACCTCATCTCTGTAGCAGTTTTAGAAGACCGTGGCTATGATGTGATCTTCAGCAAAGGCAAATCATTTCTCAGACACATAGCCACTAGGAAGGTGAAGAAAATTAGGGTTCGTGTGAAGAACTTGTATAAACTTGATGTGGAAGATTGCACTACATTAATTAATAAGGCAGAGAAATTCTAGAGTTGCGATGTCGGTGAGCTCTGACATAGAAGACTTGGTCATTGGCACCATGGTTCCCTTAAGATTATGTAACAAATAACCATTGTCGTCCCTAAAGGATCACTTGAGAAGTAGGATGTCTACAAGCATTGTACCTTGGGGAAGTATGTAAAATGTACATTCCATTCTCGAGATCGTAAAGCACATGTAGTCTTGGAGAGAGTCCACTCTGATTTTTTTGGACCCTTCTTAACAACCTCCACTGCAAGACATAAATACTTTGTTATTTTTATTGATGATTTCTCAAGAAAATGTTGGATATTCTTCATACAGAAGAAGGATGAGACATTCTCAAAATTTGTAGAATTCAAGGCACTAGCTGTGAAAGAGACTGAAAAGAAGGTGAAGGCTCTTAGGAGTTACAATGGAGGTGAGTATGTTTCAAATGACTTCAAGGAATTTTGTGGCAAAGAAGGAATTCGAAGAGAACCGACAACTCCCCACAACCCACAATAGAATGGGGTAGCTGAGAGAAATAACCAGAGCATTGTGGGAGTTGCAAGAGTTATGCTACATGACCAAGGTCTACCACTGCATTTGTGTGAATAAGAATATAACACAAAAGTCTACTTATAGAACTGGAGTCCTCATTGGATTCTTAGTATGATTACACCGGAGGAGGATTTCTCGGGGAGAAAGACAGATGTGTCTCATTTCAAGATTTTTGGAGCCTCTGTTTATTGACATGTCTCCAAAGATTTGAGGAAGAAACTTGAGTCGACAACAAAGTTGGGAGATTTTGTGCGTTACACTGAAACTCCACACAATTACCAGGTTTACTTACACTCCCTTAGAATGACAATTGTGCAAAGGGATGTAAAATTTCATGAGGAGAAAGCATTGAGATGCTATCTTGAGAATGAGATTCAAATCCCACAAGAAGAGGATTTTTTAGCTCCAAAGGAGGAGCCTCAGGAAGTTGTAGAGTAGCCAAAAATGGAAGAACAAAGAGGATACAAAGTGGAGACATCCACTCAAGTAGAATTGTCAAGAGAAGGTAGGAAAATAACTAGGGAATTTGATATATTGGTGCAAGATGTGAGGGAGAATGTGGGAGCTCCTTCAAATTTGCGTAGGCAAAGGAGGTCACCTAAGAGGTACACTGGCTACATGGCTCTAATGACTGGGCTTGTAGAGACTGAGCCATCCTATTTTTAGGAAGAATTTGAGCAACCAGTTTGGGTTGATGCAATGGTGGAAGAATATAAATCCATCATGAAGAATAGTGTTTTGGAAGTGGTCCCAAGACTGGCAGATAAATCAATTGTGTGTTCGAGATTGACCTTCAAGGTTAAGCATGCAAAAAATATAAACATAGATAAATATAAGGCCAGATTTGTGGCAAAAGGATTCTCTCAAGTTGAGGGAATTGACTATGAGGAAAAGTTTGCTCCCGTAGCAAGGTATTCATCCATTAGACCAATTCTTTCACTGGATGTGCAGATGGGATGGAAGATCCACCAGATGGATGTAAAAACAACATTTCTCAATGGTGTTATTGAGGAGGAAGTGTACATAGAGCAATGAAAACGTTTTGAGACATTTTATTAGGAGTCTCATGTGTGAAGACTCAGGCGAGCATTATACAGTCTCAAACAGGCACCCCGATCTTGGTACACTCAGATCGACAATTATCTCACTAGATTGGGATTCACCAAAAGTGAACCAAATGCAAACCTATATCATATTTTTGTAGAAGGTAGATTTCTTATCATTGTTTTATATGTTGATGATTTAATATTGACACGTGACAAGAAATTTATCAACTCTTTCAAGGAGTACCTTGCAAGGAAATTTGAGATGAAAGACATGGGTCTCATACACTAATTCCTTATGCTGGGAGTATGCAAGGTGATGGGTAATTGTTTGTATCTCAAGGAAAGTATGCCAACGAGATATTGTAGAGATTTTTCATGGAGAGTTTTAAGCCCATGGCGACACCTTTAGCGACCAACAGGAGGAAGGAGAATGCCACTTCAGGTTAAGAGGTTGATGCTACCGTTTACTATCAGCTAGTGGGTTCACTGATGTAGCTTGTGAACACACGACCAGATATGCGCTATGCAGTCAACCAGCTAAGCCAAACTAAGGTTAGGCCAACCAAATTGTATTGGAAGGTAGTGAAGCATGTTTTACAGTACCTCAAAGGCACTACCCAGTATGGATTATGGGACAGACGGACAAAGGGAGTGAATCTGTGTGGCTACACAGATGAAATTGGGAAAGGAGTCCATCCGAATGAAAGAGTACATGAGGTGTAATTTTCAATGTTGGGTCTGCAACAATTTTCTGGTATAGCGGGAAGCAAAGGTCTTTGGTGCTCAGCTCGACATAAGTTGGATATATGGCTGCAAGGCAAGCAACATAAGAGGCAGTTTGGATGAGAAAGATACTTATGGGACTGTTTGGTTAAGATATGGATCCAATTGTAATCTATTGTGATAATAAAAGTTGCATAAAGCTCTCTGAGAATCTGGTATTTCACGATCGACCCATTCATATAGATATATGGTATCATCATTTATGGGACTGTGTGTAGAGGAGGATAATGTTGCTACAATACATTCCAACAAAGGAACAAGATGTTGACATATTGACAAAGTCTTTTTCAAGACAGAAGTTTTAATTCCACAGGTACAAGATAGGGGTGGTTAATAATCCATTTCTAGCTAAGAGGAAGTGTTGAAAACAATGCAGCAAGAAAGGCTCAATTTGACTTTGCCTTGGTCAAATTGAGAAAAATCAAAATTTCCACATCAATACACACCTTGGAGGAAGCGAACTGAGGTCAAATGGCTCTTGTCACTCATTTGGCTAATTAAATTCGAGTTAGAGGGCTTGGAGTTCAGTTATGCATGTTTGATTGCTAATTTGTAGCAATCTAGTTCAGTTATTTCCAATTGTATTCATATAAACTAGTTCTAACTATTGATAGAACTAGTTGGAGGTCATTTGTGCGGTGGGAAAATATTATAACTTAATGATCATCCATTTAATTGATCAATTAGCTCAAAATATTTAGTGCATGCAAGGAATATGAGTTCCTCGGCTGTGGTGGAGATTCCAAGGCAGTGTAACATAGGCTAGTATTGAGTGTGAAGGTGTTGCATGCAATCAAGGACAAATCCTTGGGAATTACACAATAAATTGGAGGAAAAATCCTAAAAAATAAGGGCCTAAATCCTAAGGATTTGCGCAAGGAAATAGGAGCCTAGGTAGAGGGAAAAATTAACTGAGTCTTGGTTAGAGATTCTCATTGAGAAGAGAGAAAGATTATTCAATTTCTTAGAGTGAGCTAGCAATTGTAATACATTATCTATTCGTTTGATTAATGAAAGAAAGCTTAAGGGGTTTTTACTACTTGGTTTCCCATAGAGAAATTTATGTACTTGTCTATGTGATTGATGCATGTTTGTGAATGTTCTTCTAAATTGTCAATTAATTTCCACAAAGAAGTATATAGAATTGTGACTCTCAATTTAGGTTAAATTTCTTGAGCAGTTGCAATTATATCACCAAATTTCTACATATAGGGAGTGTGTGTGCTTGTAGAAGAAGAAAGATACTAGTGAAACAAATTAGAACTATAAGAGCAAAGGTGGTACTAATAGAGAAGTGAAATTGATTTGTAATAGAATTAAAGAATGTTGCCAAAGGTGTGAGTCAGAAAATTATATGAAATATAGATCTATTTGGCTAGAACAGGTTGATGACTACACAAATATAATGTTGTTGCCTCTAGTAAGTTAGTTCTTACTGATATGAGGGGGTTCGAGCCTCCTCTGACTGGGTGCTCACAAAAAATTATGTAATCATAGTTGGTGCTTTATATTTACATCATAATAAAACAAGCATTGGTGGTTTTTCTCCCACAATGGTTTTCATGTTAAATCACTATTCTCAAATGTCATGTGTGTGATGCTCTATTGAATTACTTATTGTATTTATTTGAGAAATTGTTTAAAGAAGTGTAACCCATATTCATACATTAACCCTATAAATATTTGAACAAGAACAAACCCTTCTCCAAATAGATGAACTATTAGATTAATTGTAATATCACAAAGTCCACAACAAGGAAAGAGATACATGCACCAAGTGACTGTGACCCAGCCCACTTGGCACACACTTTGCACTTTATACATGGATGGGAAGGTTTACGTGGCGAACAAAAATCTTATGTCCGCGGGATTTTGTGAGAAGTTGGTAGATGGTGAGTTAATGCAGGGAGTAAATACCCTGTACTCCGCCTCGAATTGCTCCCTTTCACATTCGCGCCTTAACCCTAATCCTTTACAGCACTTCTCGATTGTTCTTCGTTGTTTTCGCTCTGAGTTTGTTCTGCTCCGACCGAGGGTTTCATGGTTTGCTCTGGTATATTGTTGTATGTTTTGTTCTGTTGATATGTTCAGCTCCTAGTGCTGTAAAAGAACTTGACTCCTCCGCTATTCAACCTGTTTGTAAACTTAATGAAAATGGCATTTGGTGTTGAAGGCTGTTCGGCCTGGTTCTGTGGCTTGACTTCGGTAAGTGGTTTTATTCTTCTCTCCTTTGCATGCGTGGGTTCCTGAATGTATTGCTAAACTCTGGTTATGGTTATTATATCTGCTATCTGTATATATATTGTGGTTCTTGGTCGGGTTTCTTGATAGCCGTTGATAGAAGTCACTGTATTTTGCTGTATTTCTTCCGGTACCTTGCTGTCTCTCGTTCGAATCTTGTTTGGGTATTGTTTGCTTGCGGTTGTTCGGCTTTCTCACATTGTGGCACTATATTGGCTTGTAAGCACAGGACTTTTCGGGCACGCGTCTCCCATTTGGAAAAAGTAGATACTCACTGTCCCTATTTCAATATGGATTGCCTATTCATTCTGGAACCAACCCACTTAGTTCCATTGGTCAACAGTATCTCAGGCTCTTTAGGTTGTCATAAAGTTGTATTCAAGGCTGCACTATCTAGGTATATTCTCTGGGTATTTTTACCTCCCTACAGGAATTCACATTCTCCCTGCAATTTCACTTCATATCGTCCGTTCTAAGCATACATGAATTTGTGTTTTTGCGGGTCTCTGTTGGTGACCTGGGCGGCATGTCTTCAGCGCAGTGTTCTGTCGTTGCTCTTTCTGGGTAGGCCTGAAACCTCAATGTTTGGTTGTAGTTTCGGTTGATGCTAAAGACCCATGTTCTGGTTCAAGTCCTTAGTCGCAGTAAGCTTTTACTCGACTGTATGTATAATTCATTTGCTCCTGTACTAAGTGTAAAAGAGTTGGAAGCCACTTCTTGATTTATTTTGGTCAAACCCTGGTTCTGGATTTTCTGATTTACAAGCTTTTCCGACTATATGTCGTACTCATCTCATGTTTATATATCAGGCGGACTATGTCTTCGTAGAATATGTTTGGCTCTACACAATGGTGACTATAATTGCGGTATTTAGATGGTTTAAATGATAATTATAAATATAACCAGGAAGAAAATTTTTGAAAACAAGATAGACCAATAATCTTGAAATTAAAGATTATTTATATCTTCGTATTTCATTAGATACATAAATAAACCATTTTAACATTCATATTAACTAATTTATTTTAAGAGAAGACATAAACATCAAAATAAAATATTCAATGTTCAAATAGAAGAAGTAATTCAAAATACATTGATTGAAAATAATTTTGAAATGCATTTAAAAAAATAATATTGAAATGTATTTAAAATATATTAATAGAATGTAATCCATAAATAAATATAATTAAATTATTTCAATGTCAATGAATATATATTATATTGGTTTAATAAATAATAATTAATAATAATATATAAAAGTATTGAAAAAAGAATTTTTTAGTGTTATAGTATTTAAATATCATTATTTTTACATTTGGACCTTTTTATTATTATAAATTTGAATTGAGTAAATATTTATTGGATTGCATGTTTAAGCGATTTATTCGATACTCAAGGGTTTTCAAGGGTTGAATCCATTTACTTTCAAAAATGTAATATATATATATATATATAGATAGAGAGATATATATGGATGTAATTTTTGGAGGTGTAAGTTTTTCAAGTTTTGCAGTATAAAAAAAGATTTGCATCTAAAAAGATTTTATTTCACTCAATTCATAGTTAAAATAGACTTATACTAATGTGATAAAAACATCAACCAAATAAATATGTGAAAAATAGAAACTAAAAATTAATCATAAACCATTTGAAATAGAAAGTGACCCCAGGGCTTGTGAGTGTAATGTTACGATAACATCGTAATGACAACTCACAAGCATATGAAAAATAGGCAATTGAAATCACAATCGCAGAACTTTAATGATTTGAAATGCAAAGTGACCCCGGGGCTTGTGAGTGTAATGTTACGATAACATTGTAATGACAACTCACAAGCATATGAAAAATGGGCAAATGAAATCACAATCGTGGGACTTTAGCGATTTGAAATGGAAAGTGACCCCGGGGCTTGTGAGTGTAATGTTATGATAACATTGTAGTGACAACTCACAAGCGTATGAAAAATGGGCAATTGAAATCACAATTACGGGACTTTAGCGATTTGAAATGCAAAGTGACCCCGGGGCTTATGAGTGTAATGTTACGATAACATTGTAATGACAACTCACAAGCATATGAAAAATGGGCAATTGAAATCACAATCATGGGACTTTAGCGATTTGAAATGGAAAGTGACCCCGGGGCTTGTGAGTGTAATGTTACGATAACATTGTAATGACAACTCACAAGCATATGAAAAATGGGCAATTGAAATCACAATTGCGGGACCTTAGCGATTTGAAATGCAAAGTGGCCCCGGGGCTTGTGAGTGTAATGTTACGATAAAATTGTAATGACAACTCACAAACATATGAAAAATGGGCAATTGAAATCACAATCGCGGGACTTTAGCGATTTGAAATGGAATGTGACCCTAGGGCTTGTGAGTGTAATGTTATGATAACATTGTAATGACAACTCACAAGCATATGAAAAATGAGCAATTGAAATCACAATCATGGGACTTTATCGATTTGAAATGGAAAGTAACCCCGAGGCTTGTGAGTGTAATGTTGCAATAACATTGTAATGACAACTCACAAGCATACAAAAAATGAGCAATTGAAATCACAATCGCGGGACTTTAGCGGTGAGTTGTCACGTTTATGACAATTTTATAAATAATATTTTACAATTGAGTTGTTATGCATTTATATAAATTGAATGATTAATAATATTTACAGGTATTTAAATATATTTATTGAAAATTATAGAAATTAAGTAAATTAAAGTTTTATTTTAAATTATAATTATAAATGATTGAAAATAATAATATATAAGTTTAATATATAGATATTTTAAATGTATAGATATTTTTTAATTGTAAAGAATCATTTTGTTTTATTATGAGTTGTCTTTAATGTGATTTTTTGGAAGTTTTTTTTGTGGGTTTTTCCGATCCAATTTCACTAAAATCAAGAAAAATTATTGAAATCGCAAGTTTGAAGGGTAATCCCTACATAATCAAAGTGCTCTAGGGATTTTTCACGGTGCTAAATCCATATATACAATAAAAAAGGAGTTGTCTTTAGTGAGACTTTTTGGACTTTTTAGTGCTAGAATCCGGCTAAAAAATCGGAAAAAATTGAGGTAAAACTTGATTTGTGTTATTTAAACTGAATTTTTTTACTGTATATATAGATTCAGCATGCTGAAAAACCGCTAGGGCACTTCAATTGTGCAGGGATTACCCATCAAACTTGTGATTTCAATAAATTCATGTGAAAAACCCCTAGGGCACTTCAATTGTGCAGGGATTACCCATCAAACTTGTGATTTCAATAAATTCCTGTGGAATTTTAGAGAAATTAGACCAGAAAAACCCACCCGAAAAGATTCCAAAAAGTCGCACTAAAGACAACTCGATAAAAAAACCAGTACAAATAACACAAATCAAGATTTGACCTCAAATTTTTCATCCGGATACCTGTGCCCGAAAGTCCAAAAAATAAAGCTTTTTTTTAATAAATAAGACTCATTATATATATTATAAACCTTATTAATATTACATGTTTAAAAAATCAAGATTCATTTTTAAATTTATATATATCATAACGAACTTAATTAAAAAGATATCACTACTTTTGAGATAACTACCATTAAAAAAAAAAATCTAGTGAATCTTAATTCTTAACCATCAACCCAATAATTATTAATAATTAAATTAACATTTCAAAAATTTTATTTCAATTCAAAATAAACACACATATCTACATAAAAATGATTATGATTGAGTATGTCTTAGAATTATGTTTTCTTGGCTAAGAACTCGTCTTCCTCAAATGTAAGGAAACAAGTTAACGACCCAAGGCAAAGGCTCGCTGAAGTGAAATATTTCCCCATCTTTGGCATGATTTTCTTTGAATAACCTTGATGAGCGAGCATGCATTTTCAGCCAATGATAATTTTGGTTTGACAACTAAATTATGATAAATTTTGGCCTTTTCCATTGTGAAACAGGGCGAAAAGGCCAAAAGAAGTGCGGGAGGAAAAAGTATGCACTTTTTGTTCTTCCGTAAAAGTGGAAATAGAAAAGCATTTCATTTTAGAATGTGAGGCCTTCAAAGACAACCAGAAATGTGAAGGCATGAGGCCTTCAAAGACAACAGGGAAAGTTATGCAAATATCCTGACAACTAGCTCTTGGGATAATCTATTTAGCGAGGGGAAGCTAAGAGAATTTATTGTGAGGCTTCACAGAAAAAAGGCCATCAAACAGATGAAGAAGTAATATGTCCCATAAACTATCTTTAGCCTCGTAGATGTTAAAATAATTTCTTTCTTCTTTCTTTTTATACACCAGATTAATTATAATTATAAACATATTTATAAGAACCTGTATTAATATCAAAATGACTAATATCAAGACGGTGATGAAAACATCTTAATTTAAAGTTGAAAATGGTGTTTGATGACTTCAAGCAAATTTCACATTACTTTTTTTAAGTGTGAAAATGGTTATCCTTTATCTTCCATGCATATTTTAAAAATATTTCAAAAAAAGTTTCATAAGAAAATTCATTCTCATCAATTTTTTTTAATTGGTGAATGGTTACTCTTCATTATTTTTAACTCGTTTAATAGAAATATCATTTTTTTTTTTATTAATTGGTGAGTGATTGTTCTTCATTATTTTTTACTTGTTTAATAGAGATATAAAACTGGGTGGAAGGGATTTAAACCCACCAACGACCCTTTTATCCATCTTTAATGCAAAAAATATTCTCTAATTTATTCCTTCAAAAATTATTATGGATTCAAGGACATTTCCAAAATTTACCAGAATGCAATGCAATATAAAGAGATGCATAAACCACCTCTTTTGTTTAAATGTCACGTCACCCAAACGTGCGGTTTGTACCCATTAAAATTATAATATGTTATCCACCAACGATTTAATATAGATTTAAATTAGTGACAAACAATTCAGTTTTCAGTGGACAAAGAAGGGTCTAGGTTTTTGACATTGATAAATTCCTCGAATCAAATAAAATTTTCATTGAATTTAGCAAAAAAAATTGATAATTATTTTTTAGGAAATTACAAACGAAAATTGACCATTATATTTGTATTTTTAAAATTTAATTAT